>DWAN01003866.1:0-12874 GCA_018230445.1 Heliconius hewitsoni
ACTACGTTCCCTCTGCATACCCTGCAGTGTGCGGGATACAGCGTGAAGCTGATTTTATTTTATTTATAAAAGTAAATTTTAATTAGCTGTACTGTTGCATTTTAATTTTGCATTTTTTGTTATGTTTATACTTTGTGACAACAACAAATAAATGGAATAGAAAAATATGCCGTGTTATATTCATTAATTTTAGTCACATGCATTTATGTAATTGTATTTTTAATAATAAAGTGTCTTATTATATTTGTTTTAGTTTTTTTTTTATTATTATATTATTTACTTTTCTGATTAAACGTTTAATCAGGTTTTGTTGTTTTAAGTAAAACAAGATTTTAATAGGAATTTTATTAAAAAAATATTAACATTTACATAAATATTTTCATTAATATTTACATTATTATTTTCAAACGGTGTTAAACAGGATTAGTCGCGTATATTTTATATTAAAAATCAGCGATCTGTAGTGTTGATAAATGGTACATAATTTACAAATAATATATATTTTTTAATTTAAAATGTTTATTATTAATGACATCGTCGTGACGCACTGGGACGGCACTGAACAAAATCTCTATCTGGCAGGATATACTAAAATTACTCTTATTTTTCCGTTCTGATAGACAAAACACGAAGCAGAGGTCCGCCGCTCAACCACACTCTTTAAAATTAGGCGAGAAGTGAGAAATGCATTGCTTAATCTTAAAGTATTTAAATACAAGTAATGCAAAAAGGTTTAGGATAATTTTATATAACTCTCCTTATCCTATCCTTTTAAAGAAAGCGCAGTGTTAGTACCTCATTGCCTATTTGTTGAATAATGGAACTCAACGCCGCGCTTTGCCTCGTTACCAGAGTGAAGAAACGAAAACATTAAATATTACATTTGTTCGCGTGGGAATTGAACCCGTGAGCTGTCGCGCTTACAGTCGCTGCACGTTTGTACCCCTGCGCCACGACTGCAGTGCATCAGGCAATGCAACTGCTAATACCAAATTAACATATTTAACTACAATAAACAATTATTAAACGAATTCCAAAAATATGTTTTTTAATATTACCTAAATATTTAATTTATGAATAATACCTATTAAATTTGTAAAATTTCTTTATAACGTGTCATTTTGATCTGTCCTACGGTTTACAGGTATAAAAAAAATTACATACATATAAAAACGTTCATACATAGTGGACATTTACAACAAAAGTAATTTACATTCACGACCACATTCTCACAGCCTTCGATAATGACTCCTTTAAATCCGTATCCTTTTCAAAGGGTCCGCAAATTTAAAGAGCCCCACAAAAGGCACCAAAGGTGTACAATAACAAAAGAATATTTGCAACTGAGAAATGCATTACGGAATACTTCCCACAAGTTGATTTCTTGTACGAAACAGAACAGTGATGGTCTAAAGCGGATTAGGATGAGTGGACACGGGTGATTGATTAGCAATTTAAAAAAAAAATACTTTGACGTATGTTAATATGGCACCATTTTTTAAATAATTTCTGTAATCGAACAGTAAGTGTAAATAAAAATAATGTATACTTGGTAATATGAAAGACAGTTTCTTTGTTTATTAACGTAGTTTTTGCTTTATTAAAAAGTTAAATTGTGGTTAGAATCTTAAACAAAATTGTTGAAACCTTTATTGTTATAATAATAAAAAATATATTGTAGAGCTATTACAAACACTTCGTTAAAGAGGAACAACAATTAACAACATTAATTAAAAAAGTTTTATTTTAGCCTGTAAGTAGTGACATCAAAATTAAAATAAATAGAAATATTGTAATGACTATAACTTTTACTTTTAAACATTTATGTAATTGTTTCATGTCAAAATATTTAATTTGGAACCTATTATATTAAGTATACATAGGTACAGTAATTAACTTTGCAAAAAAAAAATTAAAAAACAAAATTTGAATTACCAATTTAAATTTACCAAAAATATGCAAAGCACTTAAATTTTTATATATAAGGTTTAATTTAACTTGCTTTTTAAATATTATCGCACAGCCACACCTGTTACGGGAGCGTGGGAATAAAGGGGCAGGAGGAAAGAGCCATTGCCGCATAGTAGCAGTAACGGGAAACACTTTCTTCACTTAATACTTTTCGCTTTTCATTCATTTTGAATGAAAATTCTAACAAATTATAAATGTATGTAGATATTTTAAATCATATTTTTGTTTAAGATTTAGCTTAATATTACCTATTCTTTTTTGTGTTTTGAGGCCGTTGTGGTGTAGAAGCTTAGCGTTTGACTGTAAGCCCGATGGTAGTGAGTTCGGTTCCCACTTGCAGAATGTGTTATTTTTATTTCCTATCTAGTAACAAGACAATACGCGGCATTGGACTCTGCCACTTAACATGAAGTATCACAGTAACTAAAAAAAATGGAAAGCGGAGTGTCTAAAGATCAACACTAGGTACACTCTGCCTTCCGCGCTATCCGAAAAAGAAAAACCGTGATGGTGATTTTTTATCTTCTTAAAAATCCTACACCATACAGGGTAGGTAAAGGGCTTAATTAGGGCACGAAACTTTCTACTAGCATATTATAGAACACTAATCTAAATATGAAAATTCGTCCAAATTCACTATAAATAGTTATGGTTGTGGGTTCGATCCCCATTCAAGGAAATGAAATATTTATTTGAATTTATATTTTCATTTTTTTGCTCTGATGTCGAGGTGTGGCGTTGGGTTCTGACACACAACACGAAATACCTCCAGAGTTAGAAGGAAAGTGGAGAACGGAGTGTTTCAAGGTTCACTAGGTTTTGCCTAAGGTGATTTACTTTTTAATTTTTTAATGTAATATTTCTAAAACAGTGACTTGTCACAACAAAACTTAATTTAGTAAGGAGTAAAATAGATAACTATAGTACAAATAACACCATGACTAACACCCATTCAAAATAATATGTAGAGCCAACTCAATATAGGCTCAGAGAAACCATAATTCTCGCGTTAATCTTTCTAGTCCAAAAGAACATACTTCCATATCTCCAAATATTTATCAATCAATCACATTACAAAGATATTTTTTGTTAATACTTGGCCTCGACCCGGAAATCGAGCCCCGGATGTGGTTTTTTTCAGTCAATAAAAACGAGTTGATAGCTTAAGGGAGTTTTTGTGTCACCTGTTCCTATGAGAATTCTCTGTGAGAATACCCAAAAAATGGTACAGATTTTTAAGATGTAACTTTTTTAGGCCTACTATTTTATAACAACTTCCTCTTCTTATAAAGAAAACAATTTTAAATATATCTTAAAGATTATTTGTTGTAATTATGGCTGACTTATTTGAGACCAGTAGTGGCGCAGGGGCACAAAGTGTGAATGTTGAACCGATTGGTTGTGGGTTCGATCCTCACTCTTGGAGATAAAATGTTTACTTAAATTTATGTTTTTATTTCTTCGCTCCGGTGTCGAGAAAAAGCGAAACGTCAGACACTGCCACTCAACAAGCAATGCTTCCTGAATTCGGCAGTAAGTGAGGAACGGAAGTGTCTTAACACTAGGATCCCTCTGCCTACCTTGCTGTGTGCGGGATACAGCGTGAAGCTGATTTATTTATTTATTATGGCTAACACTAAATAAGTTGTTTTTAATAATCATCATTATATTCAAAATTAATGATATGAGTTATATTAAAAATGTTAAAAGATCTTCAATTTGATTTAAACTAATTGGTATTTAAATGTATGTATAGTAGTTTGAGCATGGAAATATTTATGTAGTACTTTAGTGTAGAGTTCTATAAAACGATATAGGATTTTTTCACTTTAAAACGGAAACTCATCTTCAACACGTGAATATGTTTATACTTTCGACGCTTGATGACCCCTAACTTTTAGCACTCATAATTTTTTTTGAAAACCCTTATTTATTTATTATTATTTTTGTAATGTGACGATCTATAAAAATAAAAGCTTCAACAGGCAACAGTACTTACGTTAAGTTGATATTAAATAAAATTATATGAATAAAATAATTAAATGAAATTATAAAGTAATAAGATTTCCCTTGCTTTTCCTAGAAATAAAATCTAAATTTAAAAATTAATGAATTGAAATTTAATTTAATTTAAAGTCATAAAACGTTCATCGCGCTAAGTGATCGGTAAACATTTTACTGAGTTGACCTATAAGTTTCCCTTTACTATGATCCATTATATTCAGGTTAGGGTGGCCACACTGAAAATTATATTATATTTATCAATTTATTTATTTTTTAGATTGGCACACATCTCTTTCTCTTCGTTTAGTAAAGAGAGGCGTGGTCATAAATCCATTTACATTTTTAAGAGTGGGAATCGAACCCACAAAGTTTCTGACTCTGCGACACTACTACTATATTATTTATTTCTAATAAAATTATTTAATTACTTACATATTATTTATTTTAATCGTATTTCGCTAAGGCTTACCAATCTCGATTCAACTCTATTCTTTTCATCAATGTATCGGAATCCGAAATCAATAAGTACAATCCCATAATCAAAATGTTAATAGCCACCCTTAACCGTATCCGCTGTAGGGCGGAAGGAAGGACCGTTACGAGGCCGGTTCACACGACCCCTAGGATTTATACAAGATATAATGTGAGAAAATCTTAACGCCGCGTCGCCTTGTTGTTTTTACTTGCGCTTTCGATTACTATTGTTTTTGTTATTCCTTTTTTATTGAGTGGAAATCAGTTTTGTTTTTTATTTTGTATTATTTTATTGATGGTGGATTTGTCGGATTGTGATTTTTTTTTGTAGACGTAAAAAATAATCAGATACTTAAATTGCAAGTAAATATTATGTTTTATTAATAATTCTGTAGTATAAAAAGGAATAAAAAACTTCTTAAAAACTTTTTAACGGTAAGTACAGTAATAATGGTTCATATAATATTTATTGTATTAGATTTTAAATAGTCCCGTTCATTCCCGTTTTTGTAGAATATTTAAAAAAAAGATAAGCAATCGATTGTATCTCTCTTTCAATATAACCCGCCTAATAAACCTATAATTGACACATAATTAGAATATTTATTTAAACAACTTCATTAAGACATAAAAATGATATCTATAGATTATAGTGATGTAGAGATAACGCCTCATAGGTACCGACAACCGGCAACCAACTATGAGAATGTTTGATTATGAGGTTTTTTTTACTTTATGCTGTATCCCGCGCGCTGACCCTAGTGTTAAGACACTCCGTTCCCATAAAGACTCTTCCATCATCACTTTCCGCCGATTTCTGGAGACATTGCGTGTTGAGTGGAGAACTTGCATTGTTATCAAAGCGAAAAAATTAAAATATTCAACAATTCATTTGTTTGAGAGGAAATCGAACCAAAAACGTGTCGCATTCTCAGTCACACGCTTGTGACCTTGCCTTACGACTGAGCTATCCTATATATGAAGACTATCTACTTCTATAGATTTATATAGATTTAAATTAAAAAATATCTTCTTTTAAAGTTAAATTTAATCTGTTCACCTTAAAAGAAGCTTAATTAATTTCATACACTATACAATATAAGTGTTAAATTTTTTACATTCAACCCTTTCATGTTGTCAATATGTTATTGTTTTGTTTTTTTAAGTTACTCTCCCAATTCTCCGCTTCTCAATAGCTGGACAATAATATAAATCCATTAAGATAATCACGGTGATACATTCGTATGTTCTTACTTTAAATACATAATAATATTGTGAAAATTATTTACATAACACATTGTTAAATTGATTATGAAAAATTTTTTTTAACAGTAAATATAATTTATTATTATTTTTATTTTTAGGTTTACGAAACCCCGAAAGCAAATAGTGATTACCCTGCATATATTAAAGACGATTGCGGAACTTAACACCGCTCTTTTGTCTTGTTACCACAGTGTGAACTCGTTCCCCGAGACGGAGTCAAAACCGCAACCATAGTATACTACAATCATCATGTGCCGATGCACTTAAAATAAACAGTTGTAGTCATTAAAAAATATTAATTCAAACGAGATAATTTTACCCCCTAAAATTAAAACCTTATAACCGAATTTAATAATTGGGTTAAATGTCAGTCGTGGCGCAGGGGCACAAGCGTGTGACTGTAAACGCGACAGGTAGTCGGTCCGATTCCCACTCGAGAAAATTAATATTTAATATTCTTACTTTATTTCATTACCGTCACTAAATACACAATGCCTACAGAATCTGCCAGAAAATGGGAGGCAGAGTGTCTCAAATCTAGGCACTCTCCGCCTACCCAGCTACATACGGGATAGAGCGTGAAGCTGAAAAAAAAATTAATTAGGATAATTATATTACAAATTTTCCCACTGATCCCCTTCAACGCGTCAACGACATGTGACAGCGGCCATTCACTTTCATTGATCATCACGCTATTGCATGCAATTTCGTCACATTCGGATGCATGTTGAAACAAATTTAGATTTTGTATCCAATATTTTTATTTATTAACTCATTTGAACCTTAAATTAAAAGTAATAAAGCTCTTAGAGTACTAAGTGACTGCATAATGCCTCGTGCTATAATTTGGTGCAATTTTGAACTTGGCTTACTTTTCGTTTCCACACTCTACATTGAAAATAATTTAGACTTTAAATAAATGTAGGTAAAGGTTGTAATTTACTTTTTAAAGTGTTAAAATATAACATTGTATAAAATCTTTTCACAAATTTACTCTTGCCCCTTATGTCGATCGACTATACTCTTGTTGCATCTAAATAGAGTGGTTTCTCGATTAAACTCTCTTTATAAATTTTAGTAAAATAATGGTTTTCATTAAAAAGGACCGTGGGAGAAATGAGTAAATTGAATATTAATATAAAACTTATGCATGTCGGTATGTGGGATAGTAAAGGTCAATGAGAACACCTGGCCCGGTCAGCGACATGTTACGTAATATATATACATGTAATAATAATTGTTTGTCCGTCTGTTAGTCTTTTATGGCTGGCGTGATAAGAGGAATATAATGAAAATTAGATTAATGATATTTCAATGCCAAAGAATGATCTCCATTTTTATTTTTAAGATTATGTTTTTTTTTCCACTTCATGCTATATCCCGCATATAGCAGGGTACGCATAGGGAACCTAGTATTAAAGCACTCCGTTACCCGCTTTACACTGATTTTTTTAAGGCATTGCGTGTTGAGTGACGGAACTCAACGCCAAGCTTTTGTCTTGGTGACAGAGCTAAAAAATGGAAATATTAATAAATAATATTCCAATCCAATACATCGAGTGGGTATCGAGCCCACAACCGTCGTGTTACAGTTACAGAAGAAAACGATTTTTTTTGTCACCTTTACTGTTTGTTAACAATATTTCAATTTAACAAGTGGTTCGTTAAAAAAATAATGCTTTCTTGCTCTCGGGCGAATCAAGGGCAGGACGCGAGTGCTAGTGTAATACTATAAAGTAATATAACTGTACGCATCTAATAGTTACTGGATACCAATAATGTTCAATTTTTAATTGTATGTGGGAAACAGTGAAGATAAGACTCTCGAATACCGTTAATTAAATTTTATGTTGTAATATAAATTATTTTTTTACTTAATTCATTCAAACTGTAACTGATATTGGTTTGTTTATCTTTGTCTACGAAATCCTTGTATATTTTATAAATGATAAGTAGGTAATATATGAACTAATTTAAATAGAAAATGAATTATTCAATTAATGCTGGTTATAAAGAATGGTTTATTTCTTTTATTTAAATAAAATGAAAAATTAATATTCTGAACGAGGTCAGTCGTAGCGCAGTGGCGCAACCGTGTGACTGTAAACGCGGTAGGTTTTGCGTTCGTTTCCTACTCTCGAATAGGAGACGAATCCAAAACTCTCAAATTTTCTCAGATAATATTTCGCTCTGGTACTGAAGCAAAGAGTGGAAATAGAGTGTCTTAACAATATCTTCTGCCTCTGCCAATTCCAGCGTGTCATGTAATCACACATCTAAATACATCAAATATTACTTTAAAACAAAAAGACAAAGCTCATAAAATAAAATTAATCAATAATTCAGCATAACGCACCAAAATTGTAATTAAAGACATTATATATACATATCTATTAAATATTTTCATTTGCATGACAAACAAACATAGGTGGTTCTAAGATCCGAAATCGAACCCTTGCACCTTTTTACATTCCCACACAGCGTGAGAACCGCGCGACACCCCATAAAGAGCCCAATTCCTACGCTAACGTATAAAAAACCGTACTCACCTTTTACGCTACGCTGCCCTCAAGTATCGAATTTATTTTGCCATGTTATGAAAGAATTTAATATGGTACTTTATGGAATGGTGCGAATTAATGAAGTATGGAGATTTTTTATAAGTTTAGTTTGAAGGGGTATACAGTTTTTGATGGACGTGTCGATGGTCATACATTCCCATAGTCGATTGAATGGGGGGATCAAAATTGTAGCTTCATTCTTTTTGTGGGTTTTTTTATAGTTTTTCTTTTGGTGTATTGGTTAGATTAATGCTTAGTTGTAAAATATTATAAGTATTTGCGTATTAGAATGGTTTGGTAGTATGTGTAATATATTGAATAAAAAAATTTGATAAGATAATTATTATATCAAATCCAAATCAAGATAGGCAGAAACAAAAAATATATAGAATTTTTTCATGACTTAATAAAACAAAAATTAGAGCACAAAATCAATTGTAAATGATCTAAGCAATTACACAAAAAATTGATTGACACAAAATCGAACTTGCTACAACTTGCATGCGTAACCAACAATTCTACAGCACCTTTCTGCAGCAGGTCCCCGCTTAGAGCGAGACAGAACGAAAACAAAACATTCCGATACAGTTCCCAGCACTGATACTCATGAGTTAGAACGAGACAGTATGATTCCCTCAGAACGTCTTCTAAACAGGATGAACAAATATGGTGGGCAAATTTAAATATTGTACCACGACCATTGTACGTTAGTTAATTGTGAGACGTCGTCGAGGCAGGATCTGTTTAAGTGGTGCTAATGTTAGTGAATAGTTACAAAATGCCGTGCAGTGAAGATGACGATTCTCAAAGTGGTTTCATTTCGGAGCCTACCCAGGCTTTGTCTAAGGCTGAATTGCGAAAGGTTAATATTTAATACATTAAAAAAAAATTAAGTGTTGTGACTTTAAGAAAATTTGGATAAATATAGGAAATTTTCATTTTTTTTGTGTGCGTAAAATATTTATTTATTAAATTTATTATTCAGTCAGCTATTTATTAATTCAAAGACATGCGTGTTTAGTACCGAAACCCAACACCGCACTTTGCGTAACCAGTTTCTGTGCATAATAATTACCGTGAGATTTTAAATTTGCAGACGAACAAGCCGATTATGGAGAAAAAACGTCGCGCGCGCATCAACAATTGCCTAAACGAACTGAAGGATCTTTTGATGGATGCTACGGATAAAGACGTAAGTATTTATTATTATCGGTGAATCATTAGAAAATGGGCAGTTAATTGGAAAACTAAAACAAAAAAAATTATAACAACAATAGTTTCATTCATTACGATAAAAAAATATATAAAATATCATACAAAAAGTCTATAGGAACATAAAAAATAAAATATAGATTAACAAAAAATAATAATATAAATGTTACATATTTAACACCATTTTTCTGTTTCTTTACAGCCAGCTCGCCATTCCAAGTTAGAGAAGGCGGATATCCTCGAACTTACAGTAAAGCATCTGCAAACATTACAAAGACAACAGCTGGCCGCTGCTATCGCCGCCGACCCCGCAGTTCTACATCGATTCAAGGCCGGCTTCGGCGATTGCGCGGTT
Organism: Heliconius hewitsoni; assembly: GCA_018230445.1. NCBI lineage: Eukaryota > Metazoa > Arthropoda > Insecta > Lepidoptera > Nymphalidae > Heliconius > Heliconius hewitsoni. The sequence goes on from DWAN01003866.1 coordinate 9,844, forward strand.
GAGGTACGCAGATACCTTTCCCGACTGGCGAACGTACCCACTGGACTCAGATATCGGCTTGGAAATCATCTTAATACGTGCATATCTGGATTTGAACGCCTTCATTCCGACTACCCACCTCTTATACCAGATCCTCTAAGGCTAGATGATGAAAGACCCAGTGCTTTTCATTATGTAAAATCAACGAAACCAACTAGTCCACCACTAAGTCCTTTATCTTGTGATTCTGCGTGTGACTCTTCAACGGAAGTAGAAACTCCGCCACGTCCAGTACAAAAGTTTCCATTCCCCACACCTCCCAGCCATTCAGCGTCAGACCAAGATTCAAGCCCCGAGCAGAAGGCCACAGTATCCTCGACAACGATATCACCGGAAACGTTGAAACAGGAAGCGTTGCGCAATAAAAAGTTTATGGAGCCCTTGTCAATTGTGATCGATGTTGAAAATTATAAAATTGGTATTGACGCCTCCCCGAAACGGGCTGTCGATTATTCAATCCGGCAAAAGTTAAAGCGACATGCCGAGACGATAGCACCAGTGCCTAAGTTAATAAGACTAGAAAGTGAAAAAAATATAACGTTACCAGAAAAAAAATACAAAATAGATATTAATTTGGACAGAGAATCAGATGGAAAAGCATCAATTGAAAAAGTTTCAGCATTCCGAAAGCTTCCAGATAGGTTACCAAGTTATCCAGAACGCAAATTAACGCTACCTGAAATTATACCAGCTGTTGCAGAAAGACCTAGACCTGTTCAGATAACTGTTCCTAGAACTGTTATAAGTCATACTGCAGAGTCGTTAGCCCAATCGAGCTCTTTTAAACCTGACAGTCCAAAAGAAAAGGCTGAAGCGGACACAAGTTCGAAATCACCAGTACAAGGTACATCTAGTTCGGAGATGTGGAGACCGTGGTGAAAGAATACCGCAGTGAAAGATGGACTAAATATTGTGGCATTTACATTTGCCACACCCGAGAATCGAAACTACAATCTGCTTCTCATAAGCTAAGGAAGTTAGATCGAGAGTTACAAAGATAGAAACGAGGTTTAAAACTGCTTTTTGAAAGTTTTAAGCAAGTCTTCCATATTTATTTACAAATATGACAAGTGCCTTAAAATTTGGTCTCAATTTAACTTTAATTCAATTTAAATTTAATGTTATAGTTCGTATTTATATAATGTTTATAGTAATTTAATTACGTGTCCTGTGTTTTAGTACTTTTATGTACATCGTGATATTCCAAAAGGGAATATGTATTAGTTTTTAAATGTTTACCAGAAGGTATTCTTATTGTTTTAAAAATATATATAATAAATATAAATATTTTTTAAGTCTATACAAATTATTTGTTTTACTTCAATCCTTCTAATAAAAAAATTGGAGCGTTAGATATTTATCAGAATATTCTAGATATAGCAGTATCATTTAAATATCTTCTGGAATTGAAATAATGAGAAAAAATGTGTTATTTACTTCCCAATGTTAATGATTAGACAAAAAGTTTAAACATTGGTATTGTCTACTAAAAGAAGAAAGAAATCTTCTTTTGATCATTTTCCGTTTTGACAACTTCCCTTTCCTAAGAAGCTTTTCGTTTTATACTAAATATGTGTGATAAAAGATAAGAAATTAGGGAAATTAAGAAAAAATAAATATATATATATTTTTATTATTTTACACTCTTATAAACAAAACCACACACTAGTAGCCCTTTGACAATACATATTAATAGTATTAGGTTTTCATAAAGAAAATTAAAATTATATAACCCTATAAGAGATTCATTACTGTTTATTACTTTACACAACAAAAATCATGAAAAAAAATCAGTATTAAAAATACGTACAGATAATACCTCAATATAATAGCAATATCAACCTTCTTAATGCATTAAAAAAATGCATAAAAAATGCGCTACACAATTCTGAATATTTTCAATAATACATTATTATAAGTAAAAAAATAGCCATACTTGTTTAAAAATAAATATTCAACATATTTAATTGAATTAAATGCAAATCAAAATTTTTAATTTATCATAGTATTAAAACCATTTTTATTAAGTCTCTTAATACAATGACTAGAATTAATTATGTCACAGTCTTAAGCCTCCGTTAAGCAAAAAAATTTAAATCACTATCCTTATTTTGTTTCATGAAGTGAACGAAAAAATATTAGTATTTCATTTAGATTTAAGAAAATCCTTTCTCTGCTGTTGCAACTTCTGTTCCAGTAGAGTTATCTTTTCTTGATACTTGGCGGTCTCTCGAGTTAACGCTTGTATGGCCGAGTCTTTTCTCGCTACTGCGACTTTTACTCTGAAAAAAAAAACAAATAACATAAAGTCGAGTGAAAGTGAAACAATATCTAAAAACATTTACGAATCATGAGGGAGTGGTAAAAGAAGCAGGGGGGGAGGGAGATTTATGCAGCAAAAGGGAGTGGTAAGAGAAGCGAGGGGGGAGAGATTTACGAAGCAAGAGGAAGTGGTAGGAGAAGCAGAGGGGACCTCTGTTGACCTTCGAGAACACACATACTGTATTGACGCTACTGGAAGGAAGGTGACGTAAAGCCCGAGCTCCAACCGCCATGAGTATTGACGACAGTGGTCAAGGCGCGACGGTAGCACAAAATCCAAATCCATCAACTTTTTTCCATATTTACTACATACTTAGCATACAACTGGTGCATTTGTTCCTCGTGTTTTTTCTTCATATCCTCCATTTCTTTCTGCATCTGATCTACTTTAGTATGCCAGGACTCTTCACATTTTGATCTTATCTCTTCTGTTCTTGCTTCTAATTGGCTGTTTTTCTGGAAGACATTTAAATTTATTTATTTATTATATGGGCAAAAATAAAACAATTTTAAAATAAACTTACAATAAATAATTTAAACTGTATATTAAAAAAATATTATTTACGTAGATAAAGGTATATACTTCATTATCAAAATCGTTATAAAAAATTTAAATCGTATTTTTAAACATTTTTAAAGTGTTAATCCACACTTAGGAAAGATAAATACT
>DWAN01003867.1:0-12873 GCA_018230445.1 Heliconius hewitsoni
AAATACAATATAAATTAACAATGCACTTAGAAACAAATATAAATAATTGTTACAGCTTAAATAATGTATTCATTTTGTGAGACTCTTATTCATAACAGGTACAGAAAACAATCTCTACCGTACTGGTCACCTAAAATAATACGAGTTGGCAATATATTTACTCTTCCCCCGGCAATCGTAGACCGTGGACACAGTCACGGTACAAACTAGTTAATAATGAAAGCAATGTGAACAAACTGAAATAGCAAAGTTTATTCTGTTCGCGTAGAGTGCTATAGAATTGAAAAATTAAACTACAGCTGCCTTTAAAGGAGTTTACTTTTGTGTAAAATCAATGAGATATTTTTTTTTATTGAATTTGATTTTTATTTTGTTTGAATGCGTAATTAAGTTGATAAATACATACATGAAAAAAATACCCTTAGACGAATACGTCTTCTAAACTTACATGAGATGTAAAAAATCTATCTCTTTTCAATTAAGGCAAAATACTTCCTTCAATTTCGTTCAATTTGTCTATATTTAAAAGCTCCATAATCCTCCTTTAATTCAATGTTCACTTAAACAAATATCATCTTAGTCCCCACAATTCCCACTAGAACACGAGAAGTTATGAAGTCGAGTAGATTAATATGCCACAATAAGCTAAGCTAAGGGTCCATCCATTCATCTCACTGGATGCTGGATATTACGTGTTTTTCTTAAGGACATCATTAATGTTGCTAATGCTTTACGAGTGCTCCGTGTAGGGCAGGAAATGATCGCTTCATTTTTTGATTCCAAGTATTTGATTGAGGCCTGAGTTCAAATCTTATGCGAATTGTGTTGTGTGTTCGATTCCTACTCGGAGGAATTTATTAGTATTTTCATTTCTTCGCTCTTGTACCAAGGCAAAAAAGCTCGGCATTGAATTTCGACATTCAACACCCAATGCCTCGAAAATTCGGCGAAAAGGCTACCTCTACCTACTCTGCTATATGCGGGATACAGAGTAAAGCTGAAAGATTTTATTTTTCCTCAGTTTTATTGTTTTTTTTTGGGTTCTGTATTAATTTCATGATTATAAATCAACAAGAAGGATATATTTTAATTACGTTGGGAAACTACAAATATGCGTCAATCACGCAGCATAAAGGGCCTTATCTTTGATTAGGTTTACTAAGAAAGTTGTTGTCTTCTGCGCTCAAAGAGTACCTAAGTATTTTATTAAGGCTAAGTTCAGGAAACTCGCAGTCGTGTACACTACAGCATTGATTTGTTAGAATCTTAAGCAGCGCGCCGAGCCAACCACACGTCACCGCGCGTACATCTGAACTAAGGCTAAGTTTGATGCCTCAAACCGTGACAAGTTGAGACACAGACGGACTGATGACAAAAAGGTGATCCTGAAAGTTGCATTTTTTTTCTTTGGCGTACGGAACATTCTAAAAACTGTCCTAAAAATATATTATGACGTCCAGAGGTCGAATTACTAAAATATATTTCTCAATTCCAAAAGCCTTTCAAATTTATCTATCTCATGCATCTCTTTAATACTACACAACCCTAAATCATAAATCTCATTAATGTAGCTGATGCTGTACTCGAGTGTTTCATCGCAGGACGGGAAATAATTACTCTTACTCCACTATATGAGGATATGACAGTAGTTTATTGCAACATTAACTTTGTTAACGTTTGTTTTGTATACGAGTGGACCTTTCTCGGTTATCAGTTTTACTTTAAGAAATATTTTTTATCACAAGTTTTACCATGTTGAAGGATTATTTTGACAATTCTTTATAATTTTAATAAAATCATATCTACTTCACGCTGCATTCTGTATAAAATAGACAGAGTGAAAGTAGTGTTAAGAAACTACTAATGATTATCATCTTTATAAACTTGCAATCGTTAAGTTTTCGACAAATTAATTCTCTCAATATTTTGCATTATGTTCTGGTCAGGTATTGACTGTAATGACTGGAAATGGATGGAAATGGGAAATAGGAACTTATAAAATAACAAAAATGTGGAATGTGAATTTCTATTGGCAAACTAGTATCAAGTTGCTATCATAATTAAAGAAATTACGCGAATATAAATAGAACACGAGTATTTGATACCAGTAACATTATGTCAAATTAAAATACAACACGTCACTTTGTTTTATCACGTCATGTCGTGTCGCGGAAGGCGGCAATAAAGTTTATTTTCTTCACTTATCTTCATCTTATTACACATGCGACATACATGAAAATTTCACATGATTATTTTATTACAAGAATATACTTTTTTTGTCAGAGCAGGAACATGAAAATAATTCATCTTTCAAGTGGGGATCGAACCTATAACCCGGTTTTAAGATGTTTCAAGAGATTATGAATAATTTAATCAATTTTTTTATACTTATAAGAGTACGTTGTATTTTACGTAAGATAAGTTTAAACTTAACTAACTAATTACTTATAATTAGCTATATTTTAATTTTTAAAATCAATATATATATTTTTAAAGTTAGTAAATAGTGATTCAGATATTTGCTAAAAACTCTCAGTCTGTTTTGGGTTTTTACCCCAAAAAGGGAAAACAGAACTCTTATAGGATAACGGTATTCGGAGGTAACCTATTATTAAACAACAACACTCCGTTTACCACTTTTCCACCCAATATTCCAGACATTGTGTGTAAATTGATTAACACCAGAGTGAGGATCTTCTAGTGAGAATCGAATCCACGATTATAACATTTACAGTGGAACTTTGTGCCTCTACGCCACGAAGACCTCAATATAAATCAATATATCATGGTGATATATTACATTTAACCAACAATAATAAGGCACACTAAAAAAAAATACTCCATACCCCAACATTTTGTATTCAACTGTCACCATACAACATAAGTTTACGCGCTCGCATTTAAATTGATGTCAGCGAAATCTTAAAGGGAATTACGTCGTAGGTGTCGGAGATACGAGCACTTATACATACATACACACATATGTCCCGAGTGAAATTTATCCTTAGGATATAAGCTGTCACATAAGTTATGTAACGCTATCGTGATACAGGTGGTTTTGTGTTCGAAATTAATTAGATAAGCTTTTTTAAATTGCGGCTCTACTTATTAATTAGTTTTTGGTGATAATAATTTCTTCTCAGAAATAGTTTATAGATCATTTCATTATATAATACTTTTTTTAGAAAAATTATATAAATTGAACGTAGCGGGATTTGAACCAGCGCCTCTTTACTCTTTAATTATTCAGTCGCTACCTTTTTTATCGCTATCTAGAATTATCATTTGGCAAGATAGAATGCTATTTGATAAATATTTTTAACATTTTGAAAGTGTTATTACAAAGCTAACAAAATAAACAAGTTGTAACAGGTGTATAAGAATTTCGACGTAGCTTGATGAGAACGTATGAGAAAGTGGTCGGAGCGATTGGTTTTCAACAGGCGCAGATTCAATCCCGATCCCGATTATGTTTCTAAATCGAGGCTGTCGTGCTGCAATAGTCAGCGTCTGACTGTAATGATTGATTGAAGTGGATTCAGTGTAACTCTGAGAAATGAATATATATTTCTTTTTTTTTCATTTCATCGCTCTGGTACACCAAGCCCGGCGTTGAGTTCCGCCAATCGACACGCCAATGTCTCGAAACTTCGGTGAAAAATTGGGAACAGAGTGTCTTGACTTTATTCCCACTGTCTACCCTGCTGTACGGGAGAAAGAGTAAAACCCTTAACAAAATAAACCAGCAGTATAGATAAAAAAGTATTCCTAAAAAGTCACTTCACATAAGAAATGCAGTTTCATTCTAACCTTCGTTTGATTCTTTATATTTGTGAAAAAAAAATCTCATTAAAATATCACGCTTTAACATTACACCTTTTAACCTACTTTTACTTGCAGATGCAATTAATTTTACTTTCCGAAGTGAACTAGAATGGGGTCATGAGTACGTACCTGTATTGAACCTGAGCGCATAAATTCAACCGAATGTAAATAAATTATAAAGTACTTTTTCCCGCATCGCAGGGTAGAAAGTGGGGCCTTCTGCTCGACTTTAATTTGTTGAGTAGCGGAACCTAACGCCGCATTTTGTCTATCAGAGCCGAGCCTTTTAATTCTAGAGGCATTGTGTGTTGAGTGGCGAGTGGCGGGAAAGTGAAAATAATAAATATTTCATTTTCCCGAGTGGGAATCGAACCCACAACCAGTCGTGGTTACAGTCGCACACTTGTGCCCCTGCACCTCGACTGGCCTGAAGAATTACAATCGAAAATGTTTTATATATAATCATTCTGACGAACACAGGACAGAATAATTCATCACTATGTCCACGCAGTCGATGAATAAATGTAATATTTTCTTCACTAATCCAACTGTTTATAAGAGAGAGAGCCCTAATACCTACAAAAACGGGAATAAACGAGATTTTTCATTTTGCGTCTTAAAATCCACGCAAACATGCGAGCAGCGACTGTTCAGAAATTGCTATGGCAAAGTATGTGTTTATGCAAATTGAAAGTGGACAAAAAAGTATGCTTATTTCGTCCATCCCTCAAGATCTACCATCAAATTTTTATAAATTTTTTAAATCATTTTTCTACCCTTAGTACATTTAACTTTGAAGGTGTTCAATATAAATATTAAATTTCTATATAAAACTGTCATTTGTAATTATGAAAGCAATTCTCAATACTAATTGTTAGCGTTGTCGCCGCAAATTGGCGAAGGCCACAATTTCCTTTCACGCCAGTCTTTAACTCTCGGTTACTGGTTTGTCATTTCTTGGAGCGCTGACTTTGCCGTTCTCGGTTCTATTGTATATTGCCTATTCTATTTTGGAACAAATAATTCTATTTTAGTCTGATATGATTCTATTTTAGTATTGTCTTGATTCAAATTGGTGATTTGTAGCATAATGTAGGAAAATATTGTGCAAATTATGTTTTATAATATTAAACAAAACTCTGATAAGATCGATCGTCTTTTTATTGTTTTTCTTTTCAAGCTTCACGCTGTACTGAAATATGACATTAAGTCAAGTTGAACTTTAAAAAAGGGGCGAATGGGTAATAATTTATTCCCTAGAGTGGTGATCGAACCCACACTCATTTACAGTGAGACGATGTCCCGCCACGTTGGCTTCTTTATTACCATAGTTAAATTACGCATCCAAGGTTAAATTATTAAATAATTTCTAATAGACCTAGTAGTTAATGAAAATACTAATCCAACTTTATCAAAACCTAATACATAGTGCACTTATTATTCATCCGGATAGTACGGGTTTGATTTCCCCGGGGAGTGTTGATACTTCCGCTACGCTATTTAATAATGTATAGTAAGTATTCTATACTATACTACACATTACCTACGACTTCATGTAAATTCTAGAAATGTAATTGTAATTGTTACAGTTTGTGTGAGTAAGCAAAAGGGTGAACAGATCATGATGAATTATGAAAAGATTGCTAATATTTTGTATAATAATTTATATATTTTTAAGGCGAGTCGTGGTGCTGGAGCACAAGCATGTGGCCGTAAACGCGACAGATTGTGAGCTCGATTCCCACTCGAGGAAATGTTTTTTTTCTCATTTGTTCGATGGTGTTGGCGCAAAGGGCGGCGTTGAATTCCGCCTTACAACACGCAGTCTCGATAATTAAGCGGAAGCGAGGAACAGAGTCTATTAACGACAAGTTTCCTCTGCGCATTCTGCGTATACGAATGTGGGAAAAAGCGTGAGGCTACTTTTTTAATTGTTCACACATCTCATCTTAAAGGTCAGAGACAACGGGTGGCGTTGAATGCCATCAACCCGTAATATTTGTGAAATGAGCGAAAAGTGAAGAAAAGAGTGTTTTAACATTACATTGAGTCCGTCGTGGCGCAACGGCACAAGCATGCGACTGTAAGCGCGTCGGTTATAGGTTCGTTTTTCATTCGGGAGTAAGAAATATTTAATATTTTTATTTCCTTGCTCTGGTAACGGAACAAAATGGGGCGTTAACTGCCGCTGCTCAACCCGCAACGTCGCGAGAATCCGACGGAAAGTGGAGAATGGAATTGTTTTAACACTAGGTTCCCAGGTTCCTTCAGCCTACCCTACAGTGTGCGGGATACAGCGTGCAATAAAAAAAATATTACGTTGTTTTTCTACTGCTAAATAGAAAAAGTCTATTTTGAATACGATGCTATTCATATTCATTAAACTTTAAATTAATTTAATGTAACTAATGCATACAAAATGATACTTGAATAAGCAACCTCGCCACACAGAAATAACCACAAAATATATAAATACAAATTCTTTAAAACGGTTGAGTCCCTGAAACATCTTTATACGACTTTCATTTTAAATTACTTATATAAGGTATATTGAGGCCAGTTGTGGCGCACAAACGTGTGGCTATAAGCGCGACAGGTTCGCTCCGATAAAGAGATAAAAGCGCGACGTTGGGTTCCGCCACTCGGGAATGTTCTATGTATCGACGGTACTCGTTCGGCGCATCAGCGGTATGTCGGTTACAATCGCATTTTTGTACCACTGTGCCACAACTGGCCTCCAAGATTTTATCGTATTATACAATACATCTTAGCAATTAAGAAAGCAATCAAAATTTGACAGATAACTTACTTTATTTGAAGCACAACAATAACGTAGCTCCATTGCCAACATGTTAAAAAAAAAATTATTTAAAGTATACGTGGTAATAACGCTTAGTTGTTAAAATGAAAAAATATATTCCAAAGGGATATAGGGTTGATTGTTGCGAGTTTCTATAAATGCTTAAAACCAGTCACGTCAACTTACTCAAATTAAAATTAGCAACAAGTCTAAACGAATATAATAAAGCGGAACAGTTTATTTGTTTGTGTAAACGCTAAAGTCTCTGGAACTACTGGTCGAATTTACATTTTTTTGTTTTTTTTTTAAAAGCTACATTTTTCGGGAGTGCAATAGGCTATACAACATCACGGTGTAAATCTTAATTGGCTTTAAATAACGAAATGACAATAATAATGAACGTCATCGAATTGTTATAAGTGCGCGCGCTGCAAAAATAGTTGACATATATATATAATACAAAAACATTCAATTTCATTAGTTCTAAAATAAAGTCCGCGACATCCTATATCTATATCTTATAAATAAGTCATAATAGGGAATTTTATGACAAAAATATTTAAAAATTACAACGTGATACTTCCCGGTTTTTTATTTGACATGGACTTACGAGCCAAAGTTAATCCATCATCAAGAAAAGCTTTGGCTTTTATAGCATGTAATTTGGACGTATACTTTTCAAGAAAATGTAAAATTAAAATAATGCTACGCTCTGTTTACGGCCCAATAGGTTAGACTCGCGCAGGGAGTGCCCTTGCCGTCGACGACATCGTAGAGTAGTAGTAGATAATCTATTTAATGGCATATGCGTGATGCATAAAAAAATTATAAGAGGTAAGCTGGCGCAGCCACAAATGGAGAACCGCCCATGTACATAGCAGCAAAAAATATAACTTACTAACGAGTAACTTATATTTTTTGCTGTACCGCGCATAACACAGAGGAAAAAAATATCTAGTGTTAAGACACTCCGTTACTTACTTTGCACATAGTTTTCTCGGCTTTGTACATAGTCTATTTTTTATCTTCTTGCTAGTGCCAGGTAATCAAAATAATTTATTTTTTAATGGCAATGGCACCGAAAAGAAAAATAACTGATTATTTTTTTATATTTGTCAAACAAGTAATGTACATTACATATATTATGTTATTTTCTTCGTAAATATATAAACTGGGTCACGATAAGCATGTAAACCTCACCTGATGGCGTCACGCATAATACAACACGCCGTGGGCTATTTTATATCCGATTTTACGATATTCCTGACATTATTATAAATTATATTAAGCCTCATTTTGTTATTTTTACGTCATATGCCGAAAATAGTAAGTGAGACATAGTAGACAATCTCAATTCCGCGCTGTCTTGCCTGAGCGGGGAAAATATTTTTATTTATATCTACTATATTAATATTACCAAAATTAATAAATTTTACTTTATTTTCAAAATGAATCCCCTATAATAAGTGTAGTGTATTTATTTTATAAATATCGTTTTATAAATTATACACACAATACGTTAGAGAATAATGGCTTATTGTACTGGGATGCATCTTATATTTAGAAAACGTAGAACATTTGAACGGGACTCAAAACCACGCTACTTGGAACCCACCCACCTTTTCTTTATCTATTCTTAACGTAAAATTACGTTACAAAATTTCATGGTGTAGTGTGACAGTACTTGATGATCAACCATTTTACAGTACCGACAAGCGTAGTTTTCTGCAGCTACCTGAAGATTAATGAAAAATTATGAAAGATTAAGGATTACGAATAAATGATGAATGAAGGACAGAGGACGTAGAGCGGAAGACTGATCGAACGTATATTTTTTTATCTTCACATGAGATTTACGTTACACAGACTCTTATAAATGATAATAATAACACACACTCTTTTTATCTTTAACCGTAACTCGGTATTATTTATTACAAACCTCGTACAGTAGCTCAGTTCGGTGACAAATAAAACATTAAGTCCTAGTACTAGACCGTGAATGTAACAAATTACCCTGGCGCTCACTTCTGACTGCTCTTGCCCTATTTATAAAAGAATGCAACGATTTTTGCAATGCAAATAAAATTTTGAATGCAAACAAATCAGGAAAGCGATCGGGGGACAGCCGGTGAATAATTATATATAAATGATTTTCATTTCCCTACTCTTAATAAAAAAAAAATCCGTCGTTGAGTTCCACCACCCTAGAACCGAAACTTGAGGTCTCGGTTCTCCATTTTCAGCTTATTTAAAAGAATTGCACCACCGCCTCTCTTTGTTTTTTCTAATTCGACAAAACATTTTTTATTCCTCTATAATATATAACTTTAATATTCCTCTCTTTCAAATTTTACTTCACAGCCGTTCCTTTCAATAAAACATATCCCAACTGAACGACAACATATTTTCAATAATACATTACTCCATTGAAAAGCCGCACCACAGTTCTGTAGAAGTTTCACTAAAATAAAATAATATCAGCGAAATGCAAAACAGTGCGAGTTCCGATAACTAAGTTTTGTCCAGATATTGAATTTGTTCGTGTTTTATTTTGTTTTAATTGTACTGCGCGAAGTTTCTGCGTTAACTTCACTTTACGATAATTTAACTATAAATCCGGAACTGTAAATGTAATTGGTACAAATTGTCATCTTTTGTGTTATTTTTAAAGCTCATCCCACACATAGTAGGGTGGCAGGCGGAGGGAAACTAGTGTTAAGACACTCCGTTCCCGACGGACCGAAAAACGCGACATTTATCAGAACACAGCACAATATATAGTATTGATTGATTATTTCTTCTTATCGTCAAAACTGAAGTCGTAATCAAAATTTCAGCTCAATCCCGCCCTAGCGAGTGACTTAAATTGAGCTCGCAAAATTTCACATACTAGAAATTATCACAAAAAACTTTGAATATATAATAAATATATACTTAAAATATAATTTACTTTGTGGAAAAAATACCTAAATCTCATTCTTTAAATGGCCCTGCAAGTAATGGGTGACACGCTAAACAAAGGGAGGGGACCCTATTAAATGACCTTTGAACTTTCTACGCGACCGCCTGCATTTTACTTTGTTGTACCGAAACGGAGTTTGTTTTAGTTTCACGCTCTATCTCGCATGTGTCAGAGCCTTGGCAGACCCAACCTAGAGTTAGGACAGTGCGTTTCTCATTTTCCGCCCAATTTGCGTGTCAAGTGGTGGAATTTAACGCCGCTCTTTGCCTTTATAGTAGAGCGATGAAATGAAAAATATTTAATACTAGGAAATAAACAGTCATTTGCAACATACGGAGAGAAGTTAGTGATAGACCACTCTTTTTTTTCTGTCTACTTAAGAAAAATACTTGGACACAAAATTGTTATTATGAATTAATATTCAATATTCTGTTACTTACAATCTTTATTTAAAACAAATCCTATCGCAACTTCATCCGCTTATACTACAAAATTATTAATTTAGTTATGTAATTTCTTTAGTGTTCTAATAATATTATCATTTTAAAGATAATATCTAAAGTTTAGAAACTTAAGTTTTAGCCAAATTTTTTTATAACCGTTTTGTTGAAAATGTATAACTTTTTATTTAAAAACCGACTTAAATAAAACAAGTACTAAATATTTATAGAAATTTGTATAATGCAATAGTGAAAACTCCATTTAAATCAGAGTTAAGCCGTATCCGAGATGAACAATCACAAACAAACAGATAAGCAGCCAAAAATTTAAAAAATAATATTTTGGGTTGTATGACATAAATGGTCCCAATAAAAAAACTCCTTTGAACAATTTTTATGTCCAGACAACAATCAGTTACAATTTTATTATATGTATATAATTGTTTATTATTATTTGTAATATAAAATTCCATAAAACTGTAATATTTATGTCGATTTCTTTCAAGTTTCAATAATTGTAGATGATAATTCACGCTTCAATTCAATATCAATCACCCACCTACCCGCGCGCAAACGCTGATTAAGGATTTCAGAATTACATGGTTTAAGTCTATTTATAGCTTTACACTGATCCGCTTTTAGCAGGGTAGGCAGAGGGAACTGGGAATCTAGTGCTAAGACACTCCATTCTCATTACGTCCGTTCCTCATTTTTCCGCCGAATTCTGGAGGCATTAGGTATAATGTATGATACAACTCAACGCCGCACTTTGCCTGGAAACCAGAACGAAGAAATGAAAATATTAAATATTTTATTTCAAGTGGGAATCGAACCCACAACCTGCCGCGTTTACAGTCACACTTTGTGCCTCTCGATTGACCTTCACGTCTTTCTCTAATAATCTCCCTCATTTTTCCTCTTTTTTGTTATTGTATCATTTTAACTTTGTACTTTAAATTTTGGAGACAAAACAATTGATTACACAGAAGCTTTAATAAAAGTTGTTATAAATATTTTAAAGAGATTTGAGAGATAGACAGGTGCGTAAATTTCAAAATATTCAAGTTTCGAAATTTCGAATGCGCCGCATCCTCACAATCGTCGCATTTACAGCCAGATACTGTGCCGCTGCTGCAAGCTTGGTGTTTCATTATATTTACGCTGTGTACCGCACATTGCAAGGTAGACAAAAGGATCCTAGGAACCTAATGTTAAGATTCCGTTTTCACTAATGCACTCGCGTTCCCCACTTTTCGCCGAATTCTGGAGGCATTTCATTTCATTAAATATTTCATTTCCTCGAATGAGAATCGAACACACAACTTGTCGCGATTGCATCACTGCGCCACCGGCCTCAACTAAGGCGAATATATTGTTAATTTTTTATATTATTTGTGTGAATGTAACTTTGCTTTCATAAGATAAGGCATTTAAAGTAACCTCCTAAATACAATGAACGTACATACTATTTATCGTACATATTTTTTTTATATATTTATCAAAAAATATATAAAAAAAACATATAAAATAAGTAGAAATATGTGAATTCCACAAAAACACAGTACTTTATATTCATATACTTTTTTATTTTGAAAATCGTAATGGAAAGTTTTTCTTTTAGTTTTCAGATTTTTTTTTAAATATCAAGGGGCGCGTTGACGATTTTTTGCTCGACAAAAGTACTTAGCTGAAAAAATATATATAAATACTGTGTTGTTTAAGTACTTTAGGTACTTTACTTGCTTTTTATTTTTATACAGAATACCCTACAAAACATGAGACATAATCTTATATAAATTAAAATCTATAAATCAGGTACTAATAATAATAGTAAAATAATTTTATTTCTTAACAAATAAAATATATAAAGAATTGTTAATTTAAATTATGGTTTATATTGATGCACATGAGACCGTCGTTTTGCTAGGGTTTTGGGGGCGTTTTGTGGGTTCGATTTCCACTAGGTGCAATGAAATACTTAATATTTTTATTTCCTCGCACTGGAAACGAAGCAAACTGGTGATTTGAGAGCGACATATCCCCTAGTTTATATTTAAGATATCTAGGTTTGTATTTGAATAATTTATACATTGTTTTTTCAATTCAAAGCAAAGTAATATAATTAGATTCTCTCCACATGTCGCGATACATTAAATTAATTACGAATAATAAAATAAGAAACTCTTTAACGAAATTTAATTTTAAAAGTCACATCTTTGAAGCTTCTTCGAAGTAATTTTAAAAGTCACATCCTCGACGCATCCTTGCTAGCTTATCATAGATACAAGTGCTTATACCGGCGTGACGTCACCGCTCTCGTGACGTCACGCCGGCAATCTCGTGACATGACATGTATTGATAGGAAATAGCGACGTAATGAAGGAATCATAGCTGCTGTACTGCTAGGAAATAAGAAAAGTGAACTTGTGTATATGAATCGCGTGGATATGACACTATATATATTTATTCTCGCACATAGCAAAGTAAGTAGAACAGAGAAACCTACTGTTAAGACATTCTGTTCCTACTGAGACACTTTCGTTCCCCCGTTCCGTTTCGTTAATTCTGGAGGCATTGCGTGTTGAGTTGCGGAGGTCAACACTGAACTTTGCCTCGTTACAAGAGCAAAGATATACGAGACTTATAGATATTATATTTACTGGGATAGAGGATAGAGGCCGTCGTAGTTAAGCCGTTAAGCGGGACAATGCAAAAACCACTGTAAACGGCAGTTGTAAGTTATATCCCCATTACTAAAGTTATTTTTACTATTATAGTTATCATAAAGTAAAAAATAAATCAGCTTCACGCTGTATCCCGCAAACAGCAGGGTAGGCAGAGGGAAC
>DWAN01003868.1:0-12869 GCA_018230445.1 Heliconius hewitsoni
AACCAGTCGGTTTTGCAGTCACACTTCGTGCCGCTGCGCTACGACTGGCCTCATTGCGTATTCAGTGGCAGAAATCAGCGCCGAGCTTTTGTCTAAGTGCCAGAGCGAAAAATGTAAGAACTTACCACTAGAAAAAAATATGAACAATTAAAATCTCTTAAAGAAATTGCCCTTTAATTTTATCGATAGATTAACTTGTATTAAAAGATAAAATATACGTGCTTGATTGTTGCTGGAAATTATCTCAGTAAGCTTTCTTAAGCTTATACAGCGTGTTCACAAGTACTTATAGCTCTCGTTTCTTTAGAGTATCTTTGATTTCTACACCTATATAAATACTAAGACTTTATAACAAAATAACATGTTATGATTTAATATTGGTACAGAGCAAAATAACTTTATATTGAAATTTAATTAAACTTTAATATTTGTAACATGCTGTATATCAATAGAAATTGGTTAAAATTTCAGATATGACCTAATCAATCTTTAAAATGAAAATCAAAATAAAGGTATAGATATAATGTAAGTATATAAGCTACTTCTTCATTACATCGTGTAGACATTGTTAGTAGTTACTACCATGGCTTTCAAATTACTTTGCTTGGCTTTTGCACTCTTTTGCGCTGGTGAGCTCTAAATTCTGAGATTTTGTAATTGACCTAATATTTTTGATATAGATATATATATATATATATATATATATATATATATATACTGAATAAATTCAGCAAGGATTTTAAGAATTTTGAAAACTAAACATATAATATACCAGTCTGCTTTATTAATTTAAACAAGTACATAAAATCCACTGGAGTTCAAGTAGTGTGAGTGAGTGTGAGTTCGTGAGTTCAAGGCGATTTTAATATAATTTATGTAATGAATGTATATTTGCTCACAGCATCTGCAGCACCAGAAAGTCGTATCGTTGGTGGTACACCAACTACCATCCAGGAGTTCCCCTACATCGTCGCGTTCATCTACGAATATCCAGCGTCACAAGTTGTGCTCCAAAGATGCGTGGGATCTCTAGTTTCTTCGTGGCATGTCTTGACCACAGCTTACTGTTTTACGTAAGTTTAAGGATAAAGTTATTTATTATTTTGAAACCAGTCTGCTACTGTTAATGACAAGTTGTGATTTCGATGTGCACTACAGAAAATATAATATTAAGTATTTTTATTTTTTCGCATTTAATGAGGCAAAGCGCGGCGTCTAGTTCCGCCACTCAACACGCAATGCTTCCAGAAATTAGGGCACTGAGGAACGAGAGGGCTTTTATTTTAAAATAACTCACGGTGAGACCTAAACTAAACAAGTTTATCACGTTTTTTGATTTTTCGGGAACCATTTTCATAAATTATGTTTCATTAATTAAATATATTAAGAAACATTGGACTCTGGAAAAAGGCACGTAAAAGCTATAATATGCTTCAAAACTATAGTATCCAATCGTTACATCACATCGTTTTAGAACCCATAATGGATTATCAATCATACTTATTTATATCTAATTTATTAAATTTTAGCTAAGCGTAAGAATAAATTGAGTGTATAAAATAAACGATAATAATGAAATTAAAAAATAACTATTATTTTTTGTTATCGCATTATGTAATTTCGATTACTTAAATAATCGGAGACAATTGATCGGTCACGTATGTGATAAAACATATATGGGTTAATTATCTATTGATCATCAATTATTGTTGGGCAGTACTGATGCTGCTATTATAAGAAGGTCACATTAATATTTTATATTATGACCTTTGATGAATAGGTAAAGAAATATATATTTTTATCCTGTCGCGTATTGCACTTTAAGAAGTTACTTAAGGGATTTTTTTGTTAAATTAATAACATATTTCAATAACATATTATTACACAGGAAGTGTACTGTCAGATATGGGGAAACCCTCTGGATATATTGTCTCTAGTTGTTCTCATCTTGCTAACAATTAAGTAGCCAAGATAATACACCAGCAACTTGCTCTCCGATATAACCTTGACGTGACTTGGAGGTATCCTATTAAAGATTCTGTTTTTAAAAATAGCTGTGCTTTGTTATCAAAGTGGCGCGCCGTGCAGTGATTGACATTGGAATCCCACATGATGATATATCTCGTGGAAAAATAGTTATATTGTTACACTACTAGATAATTATAATCTCATTTACATCCACATCTACTCAATATTGGTAAATGTCAATGGATATTTTTTTTTTCAGAAATTAAAAACATGTAACTTGTGTGACTGTAAAACCGACTGGACGTGAGTTTGATCCCCGTTGGAGGAAGTCAATATTTATTTACATTTATATTTTCATTTCTTCGCTATGGTGTCGAGGCAAAGCGCGGCGTTGAGTTCCACCACTCAGCACACAATGGCTCCAGAATTCGGCGGAAAGTGGGAAACGAAGTGTCTTAACAATAGGCTCCCTCTGACTACCCTGCTGTGTGCGGGATAAAGCGTGAAGCTGATTTATTTATTTTAAAAACATGTAATAAAACATACATTTCAGGGGGGCTATTTTGGACAACATGTGGATACGTGCTGGTTCAACAAACAGCTTGAGCGGCGGCACCGTGGCCCGCATCGCAACCGTCATCAAGCACCCTAACTACGTGGAGTCCCCGCGGTCGGCCGACATCGCTGTCGTTATCATGAAAGAAGCTTTGAGGATTACCGATTCTATTAATGTCCTGTATATTCCACCTCCTGGAACCAATTTACCTGATGGCATGGAAACTAAGATTGTTAGTTGGGGATTTGAAAATGTAAGTCATGACTTATTAACTAATAAATAGATGCAAATCTGCAAATTGGAAAAAGAGTCCCGCCTACTTTCTTACATCGGCTTTTTTTCAGATTTGAGCTATTAACACTATAATGAACGGGTGGTAAATTGTGTGACGTTCAAAAAAATCTAACTTCCTTTATTATATTTTATATTTCCTTTTTTTTATATGGCAAATGGAAAATATGATAATGAGTGACTGAAAATGCCCTATAAAATGTGAAGTTGATAGTGCTATTAGATATTTTAGTTAATATCTTTTAATAAACTTTTGTCTTATTCGATTTACTTAACTGTGAAAATATTCATTTAGTAGATTTTTCTGATATTTCCATTATATTTTATAGCTGTCACCAAGTGGCCAAATCGAAATCTTGAAGACAATCAAGTTAAATAAACTACCTTTTGCCGAATGTCAGAGCAAATTCGAGAACGTAGAAGAGGTTGCTATAGATGAGGGTAAGCTACATAACAATTATTAATCGAAAATGAACAACTCAAATACTTTGAGACACTATTACCTATATATTAATATACTAAGCAAAATATTGATACCATTTTTTGCGGAAAATAGCGAGGACGATGGAGTATGCATTTTGGCACAGTTATACTTTAATATAAAAAAAAACTTACCATACATTTGACAATATCTATCTTTCTCTAGGCTTATCACTGCGATGCGAACGGAATTAGTTTTAGTTCTACATAAATGTGAATTGTAATTTCACTTTGCTGTCGCTGGACCCGGGATAGTACACAAAATCCATCAAGTTGAGATAATATTAACTCACATTAAATAATTCATTTTTAGCTATGCTCTGCGCAGGCGCACCCGGCAGAAGCATTTGCTTAGGAGACTCTGGTGCACCCATGGTCACCGGCACCGTGCTGATCGGTCTTTCCTCATTCCACGAAAACTGCTCTGATGAATATCCTGATGTTTTCACTAGAATCGATTCATATACTGATTGGATTATGGAAGTTGCTACTGCTCCAGGACGTTCTTTATCATCTATTAAAATCGCCGATGTGTAAAAATATTCAATTTAGAAAAATCAATATTGTATTGCATTTATAATATTATAATTTAAGCTTTAAATACATAAAATAATCATCCTCATTCTCTAATCACGATTAGGTTAAATTAATGGACTCGACCGAGGATGTAATGAAACAAGAATTTATTATCAAAATATATTTATTTACTTAAAATCTGTTTAATAAGTCCCATCCCTATTTTTTTCTGAATGAGCTTCACAACGTTTTTTTTGTTCTAATTTTGTGTAATACAACTGTTCACTTCTAATAACAACGGAGATAAATTTTAAATTAAGGGTTACATGACGTGTAACCCTCAATTTAAAACGTACGTGTAACCCTTAATTTAAAACTTAACGGAACGTGGGAACCTTGCAAAGACCATCCGTTCCCATTAAGATACTTTCGTTCCCTACTTTGCAAAATAGGAGCATTGCATGTAGAGTTGCGAAACTCAAAGCTGCGCTTTGCCGCGTTACCAGAGCCAGGAAATGAAAATATTAAATACGCCATCGCCACGAGTTTGAATCGCACCCACAACCGTAGCGCACTTATGTTACTGCGCCACGTAGACCTCGACAAAGTAAGATTAGTGTGAAAATTTAAGAAATTTCTTCAATATGTCATACTATATAATATTATATTTGAAAAGATATTTTATCAAAACTATTTTTGTTTATATATAACAATAATTTTTATTTGAATTACATATATAATTTTCACTGCAGTCAGTACTATATAGGAAAATTATCAATTCAACATACATATTACTTTCAACAACAGATTTCAAGTATTCTTATATCTTTTATAGTTAAGTAATAAAATATGTATATTCATGACAATGTCAATGAAATTATTGTTTAAATTCATATATATATATATATATATATACAAATACAAATTGTATATATGGAATGGGTAAAAATACTTTAACTTTATCTTATTATTTCAATATTCAATATACGAATATACAAAAATTAATAAAATTATCTAATTTCTTTTATTTTAATAATTCATTTGTATAGATCATACATTTTTTGGGCTAGATGGGACATACAACCATTGGGTAAGGCAAGACAGTGATGAAGGCACGAATATTGCTTCTTATAAAATAACTAACATTTAAATTACATCTACATACAATTCACTACTTCCTTCTTTCGGTGGTCCCACTATAATTATACACACCCTTAACCATACATTGTGAACTTAAGGCTTAAATTACACTATCAATTCTTTTAATTGCATATTTTAATGTGTAATGACCCTTATTGTATTACATACATATGTTAATTACATAAAATACAATAATTTTACAGGATTTTCATATATAAAAATAATAAAGTAAATTTGTAAGTCATCATAAAAATATGTATACTGATTATGTAATAACATTTTTAGTCAATTACATGTAAAATTCTGTCAACATTTATATGGCTTAAAGAGTGTTTATCAATTCGCCAACAATCTAAATATCTATTTTAATAAAAAATATTAATTACATAGTTATACAAAGCTAATATTTACAATATTTTCACAAAAATCTTGTTTCCAAAGAGATTCTACATTAATAAAAAAATGAATACAATTAAATGCAGTGCTGTCAGTACATATAATATGTAAAATATTTTAAGTACACATTTCAAGTGGTTTTTACATTATTTTGGACGGCAATTGTGGAAAGAAAACGTGAGATTTAACAAGCAACTACAAATAACGAAAATTTTCTATTCTACTTCAACTATAAATTCTTAAAATATAAAAATTTGATATTCAATTAAAGCTATTGGATTGCCTTCACTAACTTAATATAGTAAGTACCTGTAAAACATCTTCATGGAGACTGAGCGGTGTTATCTAAGTAGATTAGATTTGAGATTTTGATTTACCTGAGGGTAAAAAATAAATTTATAAAAGTTTATTGTTATTTCAGATTCACGCTTGCGTTAAGTAACTCCGCTCGCCACTTTTCGCCGTATCCTGCAGGCATTGCCAGTTTCATTTCCTTAAGTGGGAATCGAACCCACTACCTGTTACGTTTATATTCACACGCTTGTACCGTTGATCATTTATAAAAGTTTTTTTTTCAAAAGTTGAATTAAGAATTAATGGCTACAGACAAATGTGAATAAAACATTATTATTGCTTTTTAAGAAGTGATTTTTAATAATTTAAGTAACTTTTACTAATTAGACTACAGACAGTTAATTCTCTCAAGTCCAAAGGGAGTGTGTTTAGTAAAGTTTTAAAACAATAAAATGTAGATAAAGAATAAATAAATAAAATCATCTAACGAATTCTCTATTCTATTATTCTAACAATTATACGTACATTGAGGACAGATTCTCAATTTACCCATAACTTTTTAGAGTTTATTGAGCTGTAGTTATCCTTTTTTTAATTAAATGAAATACTATAAAACAGGCAAATTCAGTCACAACAAACCTCGTCCCACGCGCCGTGGCACGTCACGGCGCGTCACTCGTGACGCGCGTCGGGCGGCGTGACGGTGAGCGTGACGGCGGCGCCCGAGCGCTTGATGAGCGCCACGACGTCGGGGTGCGGCAGACTGCGGACGGGCTGCCCATTGATGGCGAGGATGGTGTCTCCCACATGGAGAAGCCCACAGCGCGCGGCGGGCGAGTTCGGTATCAGTTGTCCTAGATAGAGAATTTACATATTGATTGTGATTTTTATTTACTAAAAAACAAGTATTGTACCCTCAATGTCTATATTACATATAACAAACAAAGAGAAACTAGTGTCAACACATTTCATAGTCAGCTCTCGGGTAAAAGTCGAGATATTGTGTTTTAGAGTGGCGGGACTATATAAATCATTACTCCGAAACACATCCAACCCACGACTATTGTAAATCTTGCCAATTTTATTCTATGCTAGCTGTCGTAGAGCCAGCCTGAAGGAAATATATTCAGTAAGTATGTTCAGTTGAAATGGAAGATACGACATGGATGCGGAAAGGCGTATTGCTGTCGGTAAGGGTTAATGGTGCCTTAGCTGAATTGACGAGACGGCGTAACGTCAGCATAGCTGCACGTTTGGCCGTACACAATGCAAAGTCAGCTTAGTTGATCGAATCCGCAATGAAGAGATACACAGAATGTCACGCACTAGCGAGGATGTGACTCTCAAAACACAGTATCGGAGATACTGGAGGAAGCATGAGGAACCCCCGGAGGACATATATGAAAAGGTTGATGTCTAGATAAGAATATTTGAGGACATCCCACATCCATCTATTTTAGTAAACCTATATTATTTTCTGACTTAGTTCTTTATAGATTAATTTAGAAACTACGACCCTTTTAATTGTGACTTTCTTATAAAAAAAATGTTTTTCAATAATTCATTTACCAATTTCTTAATTACATATCTTAATTGAGTGTTTCTTCTTATAAGACTTTACTAATACTTATAAGAAAACAGTAAAGCAAAAGCTAAAACAAATCGTAGATTTTGTGTATTTTCAGGAAATTGGTTATTTTTGATGAAAAAAAGTCTTTTTAAAATCTTCTTTAATATCACTTATGACAGTAATCATTATATAAATAATACAACACTTACCGATAGTACTAGTGGCTTTATTTGTAGAGGATATGACTACGAAGCCGAAGCCCTCCCCCTCGTTTCTTGTTACTGTGACGTCATAGGGCGTTGGAGACCAACCCGCTTGTGTGTCATAATGTACACCGTACCTGAAAATATTAAAGGTAAAAAAATATACAAAGATATTTTAAATAAAGATAATGTTATCATTTCAAAAATGATATTTTCGAATTATTATAAAAGTAAAAATTAATGATACAGAAATGGTGTATGCAGCTTTAAATTCCACTAATCTGTAATGTATAAAATTATTATCAATTTCTCGACTGACTTAATAATGTGAGGTATTGAATTTTGCCACTAAACTGCTGTAATTGTTCAATTACAAAAACTTATTGGCAATTTTTTTTGCTTTTTAGCTGGTTTATTTATACTGTCTGTTGAGTGGGTATAAAAAAATATTATTCACTCCGTTCTCCATTTTACTTTATTATACAACATGAACTTTAATGTAACCAAAAAAAAATATTGTTGTAAAATAGGACACATAATTTCTCAAATGTAACATTGTTTTTATTAGAAGTAGAAAACCATTACACAAATGACACAACCAAATTAAGACCATGCAATCTTATTATACATGTTAACCAAAAATGAACCTTATCAAATACATATGGTACAAAATGAGACGAACATGGGTAAAGCGTTGGGCGGGTAGAGCGGCGCCGGATGCAGGATGTTGTATGATGTAGCCGGCATGTGGTGGATCGGCTCCGTTCTATATGATGAATGAGGTGTTAATGTTAGCCGGTTAGAGATACAGTCAAGAATGTGTTATTTAGATGGGTAGTTACAAAATTATTCAACAACAAAAAAGTGAAAACCTTTAAAAGCTTTAAAGGTTACCTTTACCTTTTAAGCTTCTATTAAAATATTAAAACTATGATATATTTGTTTATGAATGCTTAAGACTAAAAAGATATTAATTTTCACTAAAATATATTGGGATTTTAATATTATTATTTAATTAACGTGATGTAATAATCCGTTTACATAGTTAGCCTAACCCAGTTAAGTGAAGTACATATAAACATAACTAAAACTTTTTCAATTCGATTCAGTAGTTCCCGAAATCAACCTAACAAACTCTTTAGTTTTAAAATATGAATATAGAAGTATAGATTTGCCAAAATTATGATTAGTATATTATGAGTTAAAAGTTATATTAAAATATTAATCCATTCCAATCAACCGTTTACAATACGGTCGAAGAGTCGTGGAAGCACTTGGGAGTAAAATAATCAAAAGTAGGAAAAATCCTAAAATGATATCTGTGCAGCCATTTTCAGCAACTTCAGGGCAACCACGATTCGGCGACAGGTTCTTGTACAATTTTTAAACAATGAACGCTGAACAATATATTTTTTATAAAATACTATTATGTAAGTTATCTTCATATATTTACAATACATTAATAATTAAGTAATATTCCTTACGGTAATAGAGGTTGGTGTGGGTGCGATGCCGGCATGGGGGGCAGACCAAGCGACTGAATATCAGCTCGATTGTGTCTCACGCCAAGTGTTACCTGTTTCATCAGAAGGAAGAACTATTGATAGACTTTTTTACCACTTTTCTGGTGACCTTTTTTGTATTCGTTATCCTATTTACATTGAGGTAAATTACCTCAATTCCCTAGCTAAACTGGAAATTATATGGACAATTAATGATATGTAATAAGATACTTTATACAAAATTTCAATAAAACTTTTAAACTCGATTAATTGCATATATTTAGTTTTGTACATTTTAGGGTACCCGACATTTTAACCTTTTTGAAATACTAAAAACTAAAAAAAATATGTTTAAAAATAAATAAATTAATCGATACAAATAAGATTTAATTATTAGTAAAAAAACTGATAATGAAGCTTAAATCTGATCACAGTGAATAAAATTAAGCTATTAAGCTATAAAGCTAATAAATATTATCACTAACCCTGCCTCTCGTCGCCGCTTGACACATGAAGGCGACAGCTCGCGCGTGAGTGGCGCCCACCAGCGACACGCCGTCCACTGATGTTAGAAGGTCACCCGGACGGAGGAAACCGTCGGCCGGACCACCTGGGAATAGGTTATTATATTAGTAGTTTAGGTTATGGTTTCTTAGTTCAGGATTTAGTAAATTATAATATTACACAATTTATTCCACCAAATGGGAAACGAAACCGACAATTTACAGTCAAACGCCGCCTGATTTATGTACAATAAAAGCAATACAAACGTACCAGGTACGACATGTCCCACAGCAACTCGGCTGCCGTCTTCAGTACCACCCACTATACGAAAGCCGAATCCAGCTGAGCTCCTTAGTAAAGTGACTCGAACGTCTGCTTCTGGGTCACTTGGTGTTGGTGCTTCTACCTGTGAGCAAAGAGAGACAAGACAAGAATATAAAAATTGTTTTAAGTTAGGTAATGTTTTGTAGTAAAATTATCCTTTGAGAGACTTGCCCGCCAAACTCTGCAGGAATTGCGTGTTAAATGGCGGAACTAAACGACATTCTTTACTTGTTATCAGAGCAAGAAAATAAAAATATTAAATATTTACCTGTCGCGTTTACATTAGCATGCTTGTGCCCTTGCGCCAGGAGTGGGCTAAACACTAACTTTTCTATCACTTAAAAATATACAGGAAAAAGAATGATCAAAGTGACATCACAAATTTTCCACGTCTACGTATCGTTGTATGGTGCAACCATACATTGCAAAACCACATCATTCGGTATTTGGTATGTTATTTAAATTTCATAAATCAACAAGTTATTTCGCATAGGGTCATCGAATCAACCGCGCGTGCTCTTATTGTTATCCTTTTTCTATATACTTTATCAATAATAACAATTAGTTTATCAAATTAATAATGTAATACTTACAATCGATACGCTCGTAAAATATAAATATGGTCAAAAAAATATTAAAATGATTCCACTTACTCTCTTACCAATATATAACTTGGCATATTTACTTTACCTGTGGATAGTTGGCGACGTATAAGCCGGGTTGGGGGTCACCCTCATAGGGGGAGTGAACTGGAGAATGAATGTGTCTGGGCGGGGATGGCTCACGTAATCTGCATACAAAATATATTTTTATATAATAGAACAATATATGCACATAGTGGAACAAAATTGTAACTATGCTATGTTTACATAGAAGATATGAGAAAACCTTTTATTGGGGTCATCTAGCTGTGCAATAGAATCGTAAACAGTGATTTCTAATACTTTTGTCTGTTTCTCTGCGCGTTTGTGGACGCTAATTTCAGAAACGGCTGAACCGATTTAAATGCAGTTTACACTGTATGTATTTTGGCAAACTCCCCTTAACAGTTAGTGCTTGTTTTATTTAAATTGTTTCATAAATGAAAAAGTCAATATAAATTATTTTGGTCAAAACATTGGTACACCATAACTGTTTTATTTAATTGGCTGATACTATTGTTATTAGATACACAACAGTAAATCAGATTGGCAAATAAATAATTGTGTGGTGCAAGCGCGCGAAGTCGCCAGTTTGAAATAAATATTAAGGAACTTGAGATTACAAGTCCTGCAATTATAGTACCATAAAATAAAAATATACTTTTCACCTATCTGAATAATTTTTCATTTAATTTTATATCAAAGTTTATAAAAACAAAACATAAAAAAACTTGTTTCTTCATTATATTAAGTATTCATTTATTATATAAAAGTATTATTTTTTCCATTAATTGAAGTCATTATAATAATAAATGTAAGAGCGATTTTTTTCAATAAAAGAAGCATCAAATATTTTACTACTGAGCCATTTCTACTATCTAGCTGGTCATTTATAAAATATACACACAATACACACACACAAATTGACATTTTACTTACTTAGTATAAATTACTATTGTGATAGGTTTGTACGTCTTCAGATAGCTTTAAACAATTTTAGTAAAATATTATAAATGTTGTTTGTATGCAATAGTTATATTATTATATTTAATTTTTTTTTAAATCTGGATGAATATAAATTATAAATTCATATTCAGAATTTTTGAATTGTCAATTTCTGTCAATACTTGTACTATGACTTAATTTGAAAAAAGTGTTTGAGCATCAAAATCTAATAATTCTATTCATAACAAAAAGTGACAGGCTTAATTTTTTTTTTATATCAAATAATTAACCATCTGTTCTCTAAAATTATTACCTCAGACCTGAGGACTGGCAAAAAACTCAGCGGGATAGTTTTTTTAGTTTAAAGATTTATAATGATTTAATAGTTTAATTATCAAAGTTGTCATTCAATATATTATAAATGATATCACAGATCAATTGGAAAAGTCCGGAAAGAACGAAATGAGTTTAGTTTACAATATAGTGCGGTGTTATATTCCGCTATTAATTTATTAACTAATCGAGGGTGTCGTCTCTCAGAGATACAAACTTGTGACTTTAAGTGCGACGGTTGGGGTTCGATGCCTATTCGGCGGAATAAAACATTTAATATTTTCATTTCCTTGTTCTGGCGAGTTGAAGGCAAAGCACGGTGTTGAGTTTTGACACTCAAAACTCTTGCCTCGTTAACTCGTAGGAAAATGGAGAATGGAATGTCTGAGCTAAGCATAGAGCTGTCAAAGGAATGACATATTCTCACATTACCAGCATTTATAAATGTTATGGGTAATTAATACCTGAGAGGAGATCCTTTAATCCTGCTATTAGAAGAGTTATTAGAAGGAGATTGACTTTGTAGGCGAGTTGAAGGTGAATTGTTTAAAAGCCTATCTGTTGCACTGTTGTTCGATGGGGAGTGACTTCTCATGCGACCTAGAAAAAGGGAGTGACTTTAAAAATAAATCTTTGTCTTTTGTTATTTCAGGATCTTTTTTTATTTTAATTCGAGTCACAGTCGTGGCGCAGGGGCTCAAGCGTCTAACTATAAATAAATAAACATAATAAAAATTAATTACCAGTAGAATTTGAAGGTGAATGCGGTCTTATTCTACTTGTAGAGGGCGATAGTCTTGTAAGTCCTCCCACAGCAGCTGTACTTGGAGAATGAAGCATGCCATCTTCTGGGAAACCTGAGTAATATAAATATATAAAAACTTAAAAATTTTAATAATGAAATTTCATTATTATTAATAATCTGTTATTTATTTTAATATCATGTTTGTTTTTATTATTAAGCTTTTTGTAACAAAAAAGTCACTTTCTGGGGTATCTTTTTTTCTTTTTTCCCCGTCCAGCCCATTATTCTCTCGTATATATTCTGCCCATAGACTCAGGTTATTTCCCATCCAATTTTTACTTATTTTCATCTCACTTTTGGTGAGGCCAGTTGTGGCGCAGCGGCATGAAGTGTGACTGTAAAATCAACTGGTTGTGGGTTCGATTCCCACTCGAAGAGATGAAATATTTACTTAAATTTAT
>DWAN01003869.1:0-12867 GCA_018230445.1 Heliconius hewitsoni
CCCACAACCAGTCGGCTTACAGTCACACTTTGTGCCGCTGCGCCACGACCGGCCTCTGTCATCTCTGTCTGTCTTTTTTATGTTTTATTATATTTCCCATTCATTATTTATTAATTTTATTATACTTATATGTTAGTACTTATGTTAAATTTTACTAAAATAATCGCATTTCGTTTGTAATTTTATTAGTAAGCGACAAATAAATTTAAAAAATATTTTCTATAATTTTCATTTTTTGTATATTACGTGTATAAATATCTTTTTTTTAAAATAAATATTTTCTTCTTAGGTTTATCCTCCTGTATAAACATCAAGAAGTCAAATTTAACTAACTAATTTTGTCTAACGATCTTTTAATTTTACATTATAATTGTTTAAAATTAAACAATCAGCTTGACAAAACCATTAATTTCCAAAATGATTGATTCCCATATATTATATATCCAACAGATATACAACTTTTTAAATGAAAATAGATAGTAAATACTATGGTATATAACGTTAATTCAATAATAACCTTGTTTTTTGTTATAGAACGAGATCAACAGCCAGTATGAGCGTGTGTCAACAAGCAATCAGCAGTATAGTACGCTCACCGACGTCACCTTCAGCCCGATCCTATCGACGCATAACGTGACGCGGAATAGGTGAGATATTTTGTGATAGAGAGTGAGTTTATGGTGGAGAACGGAGTTTCTAAACACTAGGTTCCCTATGCCTATAAAGATAACCTACAGACAAACAATTTAAAGCAGTTTCATCAAAAAAATGCTTTTAAATGTATCTAAAGTCACAAAAACTGAAACAGCAGATGTTAGCCAACTGCCATCAGTTGGTATATGTAAACATTAATTTAACGTTCAAACATTTGACGGCGCGCTATGAAACTTGACCGTTACTGCTTATGAGTTGTAGTGACTAACGTTATACTCTACTGGTACTGAATGAACGGTTATGTACACACGAGCGGAGGAATTCCATATTTTCGGTCTATTATAGTATGGTCGACGAGTCGTGGTCGTTTTAGAGTTTTAAGTTGTAGATGCCTGCGCAGATTTGCATTGATTTATCATAGTTTTGTTTATTCTCTATGTTCCTAACTTAACAGTGCGCGAAAGTTCAGAAAAGTTAAATTCAGAGCGGTCACGACTCGTCGACCGTACTGTACGTTGGTCATTCAAATTTTTGAGTTGTGTTTGAAAATTCTTAATTGCTAAAAGTTCCTTCTATATAGCATTAATATAGTTTTTTACAATGAATATTGCTTTTTTGCTTACTGTACTGAATATGGCCATATGGTATTTTTATTTATATTTTCCGTTAAATTTACATCGAAATAAATGATTCATTTGGATGATAAAATGTATTTTAAACTTTTAATGTAGAATGGCGTCAAATGACATATTTTAAAATGCTGTGAAACATAACCAGGTGTCGAGGCCAGTCATAACGCAGGGGCGACAAGTGTGATTGGTTGTGGGTTGTAGGTAGTAGGTAGGTTGTGGGTTCGATTCCTAATCTAGAAAATGATATATTTAATATTTTCATTTCTTCGCTCTAGTGCCGAGGTGAAGCGCTCGTTGAGTTCCGTCAAACTCAACACAGATAGGTTCCCTCTGCTTACCATGTTGTGTGCGGAATACAGCGTGACGCTATGAAATATAACAATATGTCAGCAATGACATCTCAAAATATAAAATTAAATAAAATACAAAAACATCTTTTAATATAATAAATAAGATAAACATCGTTAAATTTTAAACCAGTTACATTTTATAGTGTTCCATCTATGTATCTAACTGAGCAAGTATGTCACGTATTGTATTGTTTGCTTCCTATACACCTACGCAATGCAGCCTATGTGCGGTATTATCTACACATCTATATATATAATAAAATTGTAATTGATCGGCGTACATGGATATTGGAGAGAAACTATTATTGGAATGGCCGTATGGAGGGGTAGAGCGGAGTGGGCCATGCCCACCCTAGAATGGTCTGGTTTTTTTGCTATTTGCAAAAAATTTTTTAAAAAATACAACATTTACACGCTGAAGTCCAGGCCCCCCTCCAAAATATCTCTAGATACGCTAATGATTATTGGGGGCTAATGCCCCCCCTTAACAATGTTATAGTACCCAAAACTATGATTTTTCAGTTGGTTTAAATCGGTTCATGAATAAAAAAAATATATCAATATTAAGTATTTGGTACGACAAAATTACTCTCAAATAATTTTATTATTGAATAAGCTGAAGCTTTAAATTTCTTTAATGGATAGTCTTCAAAATGATAATGTTATTAGAACACGGAAATAATGTATATTAGAAAATATACACATAGTTCTAGCGGGCGAAGCCACGTGCGGGTCGCTATATTAGATAGAGTAGTAAAAGAATATATCTCGAGATGTATTATATAGATATATTATTAAATAAATATTTACTAGCTTTATGCTGTATTCTGCATATAGCAGGATAGGCAGAGAGAGTTTAGTGTTAAGACATTCCGTTCCCCACCTCCATCAAATTCAGATAAAGCGTCACGAGTGGCAGAACACAACGCCGCGCTTTTTTGCCACCAGAGCGTAGAGATGATTAAATAATTAATGTCCCCGAGAGGAAATCGAAGCAATCAACGCAACTATCGCGTTTTCCACACGCTTTGCCACTGCGCCACATTGGCCTCATTAGTATATCATGTTGGCCCGTTTCCAACATTTGCTGCAACTCTGTGACGTACTCATGCTTGAATAGTTATACTTATTAAGTGGATAAATATAAAATGAACAGATAAGCTCGAGATGAAAACATGGTGTGACGTTCTTAATTCTGTCATATAATAGACATACCTACCGAAATAAGCATCTTGTTTGACAACTTGTCATTGGAGATCTGATTTTGCCACCTGGCCATGATTTTTGTATGTTTTAAAAATTTATACTGCTTTACGTTTTACTAATTAAATACAATCGTTTATATTAGTATTCAAAATATTCAATACCGAAATACACATATATTTGTTATTGACCTGAAATTGACATCCCAATACACTATATTTATCAAATATAATGTAGAATTTTGCAAATAACTTAAATATCTTGTTAACCTTTCCTCCCAATCAGACACTTCCGTTCGCCACTTTCCGCTAAATTCTTGAGGAAGAGCGTGTTAGGCAAAGCGCGGCGTTACGTTATGTCTCCACATAACGTAACGCCGCGCTTTGTCTATATTTCTTCGAGTCGAAATCAAATCCGTAACCGTTGCGTTTACAGTTCAGTTGCACGCTTGTACCACTACGCCACGACAACCTCAAATAGTTTAATTTACGGTTCAAAATTAGGTTGAAATTATTAACAGATTACTTTTGCGCTTTTTCCTTCATAACATTGAAATTCTAGTGTTAAGACAGTGGCAGAACTGTCGGAACTCAACACCGTGGTTTGTCTACAAGACATAAAAATAAATATCATCATTTCCTCAAAACGGGAATTGACTGTTTCACACTGTTCCACTGTACCACGACGGTCTTAAAATATAATAAAATCGTAACAATTATTGTATGTTTAATAATGTCACAGCAGGTCGAGTCGTTTCAGCAGTCCGGCCTACAGCGCGTGCTCTACAGACAGCTCGTTCGCGGAACAGGCGCTGGCGGATGCCAGCGTGTTGCTAGAACGGGAGCCGACTACCGAACACCTGCCGTCCCGCCTATATAAAATGGCTGAGGAATATTGGAAGTGAGTGGAAATTAAATGTTTAGCTTTTTAAAGTTCAATCTTGTTTAGCTTAACGCTGTATCCTGTATATATAGCGGTCTATGCAGAGGGAACCCAACGTTAAGATACTCCTTTGTCTTCTTTCTTAACTGATCTGAAAAACTGACAGTAATTCATTCGCTCAAGTGAGAATCGAACTCACAACTGTTAAGTTTACGTTCACCCGCTGTGTCTACAACGCTCTCAAACTTTACTTTTATGACATAACATTATTAATATAAATTAAATATATGAATTACTGTATATTTGAAAAAAAAATAGAAAATCTTTTCTACTAAAAGTATTACACATAACCTTAAAACGTTGCATCGAAAGAACCATTTACAATATATATTAAAAATATTGTGTTAAAGCGATCAAAATATTAAATACTATACTATTACATAATTTTCACTTGATTTGAATAAACGGCGGTGTTTCATATAGAGTTACACAGTTCGTTCACAGCCAGCGCCGACTCTAATGGATGTGAGCGTGTTGCTCTATCACGATCTAATTTATAATAGTATACCGTGGATACGATCCCCTTTTCTTCTGACGTAATAGTGTTTCACATTCCGATAGGAAGTTATGAATTGGTGGAACTGAACCTAAATAATATTTATCAATACTAATATAATAAAGCGAAGGAATGTGTTTGGTTGAACGTTGAATCTCAGGAACTGTTGGTTTGAGTTGAAATTTATTATTTTGGCGTCATTTAGTTCATTTATCGATGGAGGCACAGGGTAAATCATATTATTCATTTCAAAGTAAATCACTATGAATGTGGTCAGAGTAACATCGAGCACTTGGTGTGTATTGTGCGTCATACACATGTTTTGGTTGACATTGGCGGGCGTAGCTAGACTCGTAACGTAATACAGTATACGAACTTAAACTAATTAATGGTCGAAAACTAACAATTAATCGTTATAGTTGGTTATCCGTTTTCTTTTTTTTTTATAATTTCAATTGTATTGTCTTTTTTATATAAAACACAGTCTGGTATTGCAGTATATTGCATCTGTCCGTAGACATGTGTAAAGTTACTGACAAAAATATTAATTCACTTTCTCAAAGTCGTAACTTTAAAGTATTAAAAGGTTCTGTATTATAACATTGTGTACATTTTAAAAATATTATTTAAAATTTTAAAATTTAAAACAATGTTTGTAAATAGTAAATTTATTCCATCCATCACAGGTCGCTATTGTATATAGTTATCGTATCGTTCATTTGGCGGCGGCTGCCATGCATTTCTTATCAAACTAAAAGAATGTACTATAATAAATGTTAATATATGTATTTGTTTCATTCTAAACTTGGCTATGTACCTATTAACTGAAAAACATTAAAAAAAGCCGATAATATTTTATTGAGAAATAAAAAACTAATTTAAATTTTGAAAAAAATGTATGTATATTGATATGTCATGAAAAAATGATCATTAAATTTAAGTTTTATAACATCTAAATGTGTATACAAGTGATATTAAGAGTCAGGTCAAAAACTCCTTGTCAAGCAACCGGAACGACATCTGCGCGTACCTACGTCAATATGGAATGTTGCTAAAATTCAACTTGGACCGTGGCCTTATATGAAGAATATATCCAATAAACATATTTTTTTTTACTTAAAGAATTTCTGTTCTTTAATGTAGGGTATATGGAGTATCTTTAAAATTTATTGTTATTTTTTTTGTTTATTTTTGTGCCCTTGTAATATCAATATTTATAAATTATAAAACATAACGGTGTAGCGGCTAAAAATACCTAATTTTTTGTTGTTTGAGTTCAAAAATGTATAATTAATCAAGTGATTTTATTATTTGTGATCGTTATGATAATTAATATCTTCTAAAATGTGAACAATATGTACTTATGTACATACAATAATAATAAAATAAACAACAGTAGATATAATGCGCGATGACTTGAATATTATTTATTTATATTTTCACTTCTTCGTTCTGGTGGCAAAGCGCGGCGTTGAGTTCCACCACTCAACACGCCTCCAAAACTCGGCGAAAAGTGAGGAACGGAGTGTCCTAGCACTAGGTTCCCTCTGCCTACCCTGCTGTGTGCGTGTACAGTGTGAAGCTGATAAAAAAAACTTAAATAGTAATTATAATAAAATATATTATTTTTATTTGCTTCATCTAATATAATTAAAAAAGTCACAGAATGTTATACGGCATACAGTACCGTAACCGTTTCTTTAAAATTATTTAATCCCATAAGTGTATCACGCGACACCTGACCTAAAGTTTTAGATATTATTATAATTTGGAAAAAAAACCGTTGTGGATGGTTTTGCCGGGCGACCCGCCATCTAGACTGCTTGCTTGGGCAAAAACTAAATAATATATTTTTTCTATTGTAATTGTGTGGCGGCGTTGAGTTACGCCACTCAATGTTCAATTTTTTAAATCTGGCGGAAAGTAGGGAACAGTGTCTTGAGAATCGACTTTTCTCTGCCTTTTTTTCATATGCAGGATAAATTAAAAATTTAGAAATTATTAAGCAATAGTCGCAGGGGTACAAAGCGTGATTGTAAATGCAACTGGTTGTGGGTTCGATCCCCACTCGAGGAAATGAAATATTTCATTCGCTTTGATGTCGAGACACATCGCGGCATTAAGTTGCGCCACTCAACAAGTACTGCCTGCAGAATTCGGCGGAAAGTGGGAAACGGAGTGTCTCAACACTAGGTGCCCTCTGTCTACCCCGCTCTGTGCGGGATACAGCGTGAAGCTGATTAGATTTTTTTTTATTTGATTTCAAAAACCAAAAGAGAAATACGCACGAGGCATCAATATTGTCTGTAGTTTGCTTTTATAGATTTTGTGATCTAACCGTAGCCTAGACTAGTTCATTAAACTTAACTGTACAGCCGTATACAGATTCTAATAATTCTAAACACGAACGAGGTATCTTTAGTATTCAATTTATATTTGTTTTGTAGATCTCTTCGACTTAATTATATATTAAATTTCAAATTGTTATTTAAAGAATAAAAGATTATTTATATTGCTTATGTTAAAATAGATAGATCCACGCTACTTTTGACAAGAAATATGGCAATGATGGTTGTGAATTCAAATCTCATTAGAGAATGTTTATATGCAGAAGTTATCGTCATCTAATATTGTACGTGTAAACTTAGATCAGAGATTAAGTTATTCGATGCGATTTAGTTTAAAAGGAATGTAGTTAAACTATTTAATTGATATTTAATTGAGGCCAAGCACTTGTATTGGCACAAAGTGTGACTGTAAAATCGACTGGTTGTGGGTTCGATCCCCACTCGGGGAGATGATATATTTATTTAAATTCATATTTCCATTTCTTCACTCTGGTGTCGAGGCAAAGCGAGGCGTTGACTTCCGCCACTCAACACGCACTGCCTCCAGAATTAGGCCGATAGAGGGTAACGGAGTAACACTAGGTTCCTTCTACCTACCCTGCTGTGTGCGGAGTACAGCGTGAAGCTGATATATATATTTTTTAATGGGAACCTTATAAAAGTGGAAAACTGTATATTCTTCAGTAACTATGCTAAAGGCTAATAATTGCATATTTTATTACGTATAAATATTTAAAACAGTAACTTGAATAGTCACAATTTGAAACCAGAAATTCACCGATTTGTTACGAAATTCTATGAAATACTACTTTTCATTGCTAACAAAAGTTTCTTATTAAAATTACACGTGACTAAAAATATTGACACAGAAACAGCGTATGGTTATAGACCCATATAAAAATATTTATTTATTTTAAACTTTTATTAACAAACCAGGGTAGTCATACAAATACAATAACCTGCTGTTTGATTTTAACGTTCTGGTGACATTCCGAAGAAAATTTATTAGCAAAGCATGTAATAATAATTTTATTTCTAATTCGTGACAATCATATTATTTGACTTTTTATATCATATTAATATAATATCATTTATTAATAATTTTATATAAATATAAATTAAATATTGATAATGGAGAACGTTGTAACCGTCGAAGGTGTCGTCGTACTGAGGTAGGATTTAAAATTAAATAAGAAAATCGACTATAGTGTGTTCGAAAAAACTATTTTTACAATGTTATCAAGAAGTTTATTTAATGAGTCACTAATTATTCATTATTGTATTAATAAATGAGAACGAAATGTACAGTCACATGTATAAGTACTTTACACTTGTCGCGTCAAGCAATAATATCAAGCTAAAATAACAAAGAAACAAAAAAAAACATAATACTTTTCATGTGGTCTAGTCGGTGAAAATACGTACAAATCTATATTTGCGCGTGCGCAGCAAATGTCAAACGATCGGCGTTGGTTACTTCCATAGTTCTGTTTTCTCGCCTGTATTGGTAACAAGTGGATAGAGATTATCTCTCGATCAGTACATTGTTTGTAGTGATAACGTTGACTTTGGTGTAAATTGTGGCGTGTGAACCTTTACTGGTTGGCTGTTGTGGGAAGAACTGTTGGATATTTATACGGAAATATGTTATTTCTAGTGTTATATAGTTCTTGATATGTTTTATAATTTTTAATTGTAGTGTAATGTAAAATATATAATTTTGAGGTATTTTTTGTATGTAAAATACTTTTTTTTATTTTAGATTGAGATATAAAATACCTATTATACATTTAAAGTTTGCTATTAGCCCTACAGTTTTACATGTAAATTATATTTACAATAAGACAATTTCGTATAAAACGTCTGATCTGTTTATGAAAAAAATAACGAAAATAAATAAATCGTCTTGCACGTTCTAGAGTACCTAAGAAAATGGTTAATTTTTACCAAAAAAAATCTTGTAATACCTTATTTTTAATCAAACAACAACACAACATATGTTTACTTAACATAATATTTTAAAGCTATTTGGTTTCACCTGCTTATCGCAGGAGCTAATTGGTTCGAAAAAAATAATATATATAGTGAATTTATCTAGAAAAGCTATAGGTTAAATCACGATACTATTAACATGATGAAATATAGTTAACAACATAGAAACAAGTATCTATAATTATTTATATTCGTTAAATATAACAACATAAAGCATATCTTTCAGTAAATATCCAAAAACGGACTACACATACTCCCACCTGTCCCGGGACCGAGTGGAACTGGC
Source organism: Heliconius hewitsoni (assembly GCA_018230445.1). NCBI lineage: Eukaryota > Metazoa > Arthropoda > Insecta > Lepidoptera > Nymphalidae > Heliconius > Heliconius hewitsoni. The sequence goes on from DWAN01003869.1 coordinate 8,904, forward strand.
TCCAGGTCTCGTGGCGATGCCCAACATGTCGAGGCGGCCGCTGTCCCAGGCGCGGATGTTGCCCGAAGTGGATGAACCCGACAGGGCAATGAGCAGCAGTGTGTGGCAGACTAGTTCCATAAGACGGCGTATTACTGTAAGTTGAACTTTAATACTTTTATTCTAATATTAAATATTATTATGTCGAGGCAAAGCGCGGCGTTGAATTCCGCCACTTGACTAGCAATGGCTCCAGAATTAGACGGAACATGGAGAACCTTCCCTCTGCCCACTCTGCTGTGTAGGATACAGCGTGAAGTTGATTTTATTCTAATATTAATAAAAATATATATATTTTTTGGATAGTTAATTTAGACATGACATGACTTTACCTACTATCCCTACTTTGTTGTATGCAGAGTACTGTATTTAGAAATATTATAACATAAAAATAATACTAGAATTATAATTTTCAGTCAATAGACAGTTCGGACGACGAAGGCGCGTATCTACACAAGGGCTATTCTAAAGCAGACGACCGGTGGTGGATCACAAGGCTGATAGTCAACATCTTAACAACGATCACCACCAGTACCAGCGCTGCTTATAGGAAAGTTGTGGGACCCTCCCATAGATACCCTTATACTGACCGAAGACCGGCCAAGAGTGAGTAACATTTATATTTTTTTTTTTGAGTTTTTACATGTTCCGTTTCGAGACTGCGTGTTATAGTCATAACACATAATCTGTCTATAAGAAATGTCTAAACTCTAAAGTATATCAAAATATGAAAAAAAATCTAAATTATTATTTCAGATGGAATAGTATCAAGAACAGCATCGGCAGCAGCCGCGCCATTCTATTGGATATACACGGTCATCAAGACAATTGTCACTACAACAGTCACTACTGTTACTGAAACTGTAAGTTATAATACTATAAAAATTAAAATTAAATCAAAATTGTATTAAATCAGCTTCACACTGTATCCCACACACGCCTGGATAGGCGCCTAGAAGAAACCTATTGTTAAGACATTCCGTTCTCCCCTTTCCGCTGAATTCTGGAGGCATTGCGTGTTGAGTGCGGAACTCAACACCAGTGTGAACAAATGAAAATATAAACGTAAATAAATATTTCATTTCCTCGAGCCAGGATCGAACCCACAACCAGGCGATTTTACAGTCACACTTTCTGCCCCTGCACCACGACTGGCCTCAATACATAATAATAATTGGTTATTCAACAAAATTTTAAATACCTGTCGTCTTAAAAGAAAAAATATTTAAGTATCCGGGTATCATAATTTTTATGTCCAGAAATACTTGAATATAATTATGTCTAAAACTACTTAAACGATTTTGATGAAACTTGAACACTGTTTAAATTTCAAAGGATCATGCCTTCTTATGCTTATACATACTTACGAATATTTGGGACATTTACGTGGAAAAGTATTACATTGGATATAGAGGTCAAAATAAAAACTATATTTTTTTTGAAGTTGGTTAAAAACATGCTAGTAGATTTTGTTCTATATTTATATTTATTTTTGTAATGGCGTTTTTTGATATTAGGTCTTTCTGAATATGCAAGAATAAAAGAAAGGCTAGTTTTTTTAAATATTTATTTCATGTTAGATTCCTTTGCATACATTTTTTTTTATTTTTACAACTTGTAAATTAACATACGTATAATGCAATTATCTTATTTATTTTAAGATATCACCAAGTGAAGTGAGCAAGGCTGGGAAATTATCAAGTCGTTACAAGGAAGAAGAAAGTGGGAGACGCTGGTGGCCTTGGATGCTGTTATTCATTTTGCCAGCCCTTGGATATGGTTGTAAGTATATATTTATATATAAATATTATTTTTTGTCTATTTCTTCCTTTGGATACAAGGAATTATGATAAAAATTTCATAAAAAATGGGATTATTTATCGTTTTAAGATCATGAACCGATGCTGTTGTGGCACTGGGTACAAGCGTGCGACGGCTGTGGGTTCGACTCCCACTCGGAAAATGAAATATTTAATATTTACAACAAGACAAGGTGCGGCGTTGAGTTCCGCCACTCAATGGGCAATGTCTCGAAAATTGCGCGGAAAGTAGCACAGTTATTGTTTATAAACTATATTTTACTCTTCTACTTAAGATAAAAAATCAAATGCTATTATTAATATATTTAAATTATATTTTTTTCCATAAAGATCAAATTTAGTATTTTTAATGGTTTTTTTTGTAGATAATTAAATATATAATTGAACTTATTTTTATTAATTAAATAACAAAAAACCATTAAGTAACAGTTTTGCAATAAAAATACGACATAATAGGTTTACAAGCACAAATTACTTTCAGCATACTACACCTACGAAAACTACGAACACCTTGCAATGCCAAACTTTACTGATTTTCACCTAGACCTGACCGAGTTTTCAGCTAAGATACCCAATCTTATGCCTAATATTACCTTGCCAAAGTTAAATATTACTTTGCCAGAAATCAATATTACTTTGCCAGTTATATCTGATAATATGCCAACAGTCACCCATACATATAAAGTTTACAAGGAAGTCATTGAGAATAGAGTGGCAGAGGCATCAGACTATGTATCAGTTGTGGGGGAGAGCTGTTTGGAGGAAATGAAACGATTTTGGCGTGGAATCATTGGATGATTCAGTTATGATTGTGCCTAATGTACTAGTTTATGTGGCCACAATAATGTAAATTTTGCAATATATATATGTTTTTAGTTTCACGCTGTTTTCCTTGAATAGCAGGGTAGGCAGAGGGTACCTAGTGTTAATACTCGCCATTCTACATTTTCCGTTCGAATTCACCACGTTTTTTTGACTTGGGTGAGTGAGGAAATTAAAATAATTCATTGAATTTGCATCCATATAGTTTTACAATAAAAAGTTATCCTATAATAATAATTGCATAGATAAAATATAATACTAGATGAAAATAAAACTTTCAGTATTAGTTTAAATAGATACACTATAAAAAGCAATTGTGACTATGTATTGCCTTCTTTGGCTTCGATCCCCAATCGAGGGAATGATTTTTAGTTTAGTTTTATTATTTTAATTTTTCCCACTGTGGAAGACAAAACACAGAGAGTTGGGCCACTCCAGAACGAAGTGTCTTAATACTAGGATTCCTTAGGAATTACTATACGCGAACAAACACGTGAAACTGTTTAAAATTATTAAATTTTGTATATTTAAAAGGCTAGTTATTATAAAAATATGTAGATTAGAAGTATCACAAAACTAAATTTTACAGTATTCTATTTTATATTGTTATAAATTATTAAAATAAAGTTTCCGCCTTATAACATTAATTGACTTGTTGAAATGTCAAGTGATTTTTTTATTATTTTAATTTTTATATTATTGTGGCTTTTACGTTTACGTTTAGAAGAACTTTTACGTTTACGTTTAGAAAATAGCTAACCGTAAATGTCTCAAAGCTTAAAAAGTTTTTTTAAGAAACAAATTAAAATTTTCTTTTCCTAAGTGTGGAATAATAGTTTAAAAATGTTAAAATGTCTCAAGTTTTCTTCAAAATAATTGACTTTTATGAGAAAAAAAAAAGATTCTTCCTTTGCCATATCTATAATTTATTTTTTAAGCTGTACCTGAAATTAAGCAACATTTGGTTGTAATATAAGATATACTAAAAGTATAACTACCTACTCGTGTTTTTTTTATATTTCTTCTAAAAATATTCAATATTTATTTATTGATTTCTTTAACTGTGGCCAGTGAAATTCTTTATTTATTTAATCAATTTAAAAATAACTTTTAAAATTATTGTTAATCTATTTTGTAAACGGGAACTATTTAATTGAGTGCTCTAAGTATATGTACTTAAAAAAGAAGGGTTTATTTAGTTCATTCCTTAATAAATATCATTCATGTTACAGTAGATTTATCTTATTTTAATTTTATTAATATAATAAATAATAATAATAAAA
>DWAN01003870.1:0-12866 GCA_018230445.1 Heliconius hewitsoni
ATATATATATATATATATATATATATATATATATATATATATATATATACACAAATGTTCCATCTAAATATAACTATGATTTAAATTGTGCTGTGATTTATATATAGCACATAATATCGATTGTATGTTCAAATATGTTTCTCACTCGACGTAAATTTTTAATTGAAATATTAAATATTTTCATTTTCGCGGCGTTGACTTCCGCCATTCAACACGCAATGCTTCGTCAATTCGGCGGAAAGTGGAGAACCGAGAGGAGAGTGTCTTAATATTAGGTTCCCAAGTTTCCTCCGCCTATCCTGCTACACGGGGTTGGTCCCGCCATTCAAGGTCTTGAAAATAAAAAAAACTTAATGTGAGTTTATAAATTTCCCTCTGCTGTCATATGGGATGCGGTGTGCTGAATAAAAATATACGGATACGAAATTCACGTACCCACATTAATTATACGAATGGATTGAGCTAAAAAAGCAAAAAAAAAATATTGAAAAATTCATGTTACTAATATAGATTAACATATCGATAAATTATAAAATATCGATACAGTTTATCGTATCGCAATTTTAAAAATATTATCAGAAAATATTATAACGAAACACACACGTTGTACGCATCATTTTATTTGTTGGAAGTTGACCATTTTTATATAGAGGAATTTCCTGCTGGTCAGGGTCACCTGGCTAACCGGTTATTATGACATTAAAAAAATATTTATCTTACATTTTAGAAGTTTAGTGTTACTTACGAAAATTCATGTTTATTTTTTAAAGCATTATTTTAGTCGTTTTTTTTATGTTAACACACGTCTCGCTTTTGTGGGTAAATTACGGAATTTAGTCATTGTTCCTCCACTCTCCTGCTGGTCTCTTATTACAAATATTGTTAGTGTTTCTTGAAGTGATGGAATCCAACGCCGCTCTTTACCAAGTTAGATGAAAAAAGGTAGTTTTTACTATGGTGAATTGAATTCAAAACCACAGCAATAATATATAATCAAAAAAGTCCCAAATTCACAAATAGTCAATAATAAATTTTCTTTATAATAAATGATCTTAATACAGTTATAATTATGATATGGTATGGCAGTTATCTTTCAGGTAACCATGTGTTAAGAAAAGAATAAGTTGGCAACCAATGTTTTTGCAATTCCCTTGTTAATATTCCTAAGGTTTCACGTAAAACACATATGAGTGCAATTATTTAACAAAAAACGAATTATCATAAATTTGATTAAAGGTGATTACACGATTGATCATTGATTGCCATTATTTACAACCCTGGTGTAACCTATTCGTAATGTATGATAATTCATATATTACGTAGTATCCATACAATAAGGGAGCCCAAGTGGGGTTACCTGCAGATTTAAGCAATAGGATCTCAGGCTAATTGAAGTGCATGAAATATTATACCGATTACATAAAAATATACATTAATATTTTCCAATTTTCTTTATCAATAGATTTTCTAATTTTAAATTGATATAATTTATCAGATAAATACATTTTTGTAAGCTAAGATGTTTATAATAATATGTTTGTTTGAAAGGTGGGCTCGATCTCTTCTCGGTGGACTGGACTTTTAATGGACATTTAATTATGTTTCATTTCTATAGTTTGATAAGTTCGGTTCGGTAGTTTGGGCTTTTGTCCAAAATGATAAAAACTTAAAACCTATTTCACATATTAAATAACACCTTTAAAAAAGATATAGGCAGTTACTATAAATAACAAATTTAAATATGACCTTTAAAACAGTCAAGAATATTGAACCTTTGTCCATGGTCGATATAAAATTTAATGAATAAGGTTTTCACTGCAACTATATTAATAACGACCTTACAAACCGTCATTTTATATAGAACTATAATTTCAATTATAAGTTCAATTATAATACGTCTATTTTGAGTTAATCCTAAATTACATTCCAGTCCTTTGTCAGCTTCATTATAAATTAATTTGTTGAATTTATAATAAAAATATATGTGATAATAAGCAAAATGTCCAACCAAATTGCGCTAAAGTTATTTTTTTAAATTAAAAAGAAAAAGGTTACATGTGAGTCGGCCACAGAGGGTTCCGTACAAATTTCAGGATTACCTCACAAAATTGACAAACTTGAGTTTGCGGGCGAATGCGCTGCTTTTGAATGTAATTTAACATAGTTTTGTAATGATTACAAATAATTACCGACCTCAAACTTAATTTTTTTTCTATAAAATACCTGTAAATTTTCAGTAAGTTTTCGGTTTTTTTACATTTTGGTAGTGTTAGTTCTCACTTCGTGCCAGATATTGTAACTGTAGGTCCACGGGAAGTACTCTATAGGTTTTTATTGAATTTCATTCTTTCAATTACAAAGTATCTTTTAATTACGAATGATAAAAAACTAAAGCAAATATAATTTTATCAATATTTTTTGTTGTATTTAAAGTTTCTTATCGAAGCAATTAATAAATTCACGTGTAAGAAGTAAGTGACAAATAAAACATGAATAAATTCTTCTCAATATGACACACGATTTTCATTTTTTTTTCTATAACACTTAAAATTAAATTAAATTCCTCAATAATAAAATATCGACCCAGTGTGGAATTCTAATAATTTGATCGCTGAACCATTACGGCCATTTACACAATTGCTTTACCTGTCAATATCTAAAACTCACTCAAGGCGCCGATTAAGTTGTAACATTGTCGGACGTTACATACTCTAGAATATCCTTTACATTTTTTAATGTGGAGGTATTGAGTATTTTTCATGTTTCCTGAATACCTTTCATTAAAAATGTTTTATTGGTTAATTAACTTTACATTATTAAGCATCGAAAATACTAATTAAAAGTGAGTTCTTCTATTACAGACGAAATAAAAAGCCCCATAGGACTTTTTTAGATGTAGGTATATCTCCTGCATTATTTGAGGTAGAGAAAGTTAAGGCGATCCCATCGTGCGACGGTTAATGGAATGTTGAGTTTCACTCTACTCAACAACACCGAAACTCAACACTTAATATAGGAAATCATATGGCCGGTATCAAGGCCGTCGTGGCGCAGAGGCTCAAGGATGCGACTGTAAACGCGACAGTTGTAAGCTCAATTCCCACTTAGAGCAATGAAATATTTAATATTTTCATCTCATCGCATTCGTTGTTGAGTTCGACAGTTTACGCGGAAAATGGGAAACGGAAATATCTTAATCGGAACGGAGTGTCTTAACGCTGGATTCCCATGCGGCGGGATACAGCTTGAGGTTACAAAAAACATAATATATAGAATTAAGGAGGAAAGCGGAGGTGTATCTACCCTGCTGCAAAAAAGTGACATTTAATAACATACTCTTGTATGTACTGTGTTATTAAATAATTAATCAATACAAAGCAATTTTCCGATCGCGCTTACAAATAAACAACTAATTGTTCCATTTGCAATAATAACATAATTGAGCAACGGTTATAATTAAACGGCTTAAGTTTGTGCTTGTTACTATTCAATATAATAGGGGAGCCCGAGCAGAGATTTCAGGATTTATTAAAACTTGGCAGATTAATATACTGGATGATCCCTTGCACTCGGTTAAGTACTCACACTAAATATAAACCTCATATGGCCAACCGGTTGATCATCTGAATTTCTCGAGTGCGTCACATTAAGTTAGAAAGAGTTAGTTACAAGCTAAGTCAGATTAGTAGAATATACATGATATTCTACTAATCTGACAATTTGAGAGTGACCTAAAGAAGAGGTAAGGCTACAAAGTTGTAAAAAAAAGTTATCTCGACATTCTCGCACGTGCCTATTTTGTTTTATTTTGAAGAGAATAATTCAAGGATTACGAAAAATATATGATCTGAATCTTAAGAGGAATAAATATATTTTGCGAGGAAATAAAAATATTATATATTTCAATACCTCGAGTGAAAATTGAACTCACGTCGCGCTTACAGTCATACGCTCGTGTCCCGGCACCACGAAGGACACTAGACGTTCAATTAGCTCAATTTCAGTACAAAGTAATGTAAAAACTATGCAAGCTTTCAAATAATTTCATCGGAAAAATATCTAGTATGGAGTTGAGCTCGTTGTTTGCGTCACCTAAATAAAGTTGAGCCTTTTTTAAACAGTGTATGGAAATTATCGCTACTATAGATTCTCTTTGTGAGCGTTTGTGATTGACGACGATGGATACAAAATTAAAAACTTACTTTGTAACGAAAAAAATTAATTTTTTCCTACGTTTTTTTCTTTAGTATGTATTTTTTTTCATATATTTTAGAAAATATTTAATCTCAATTTTTATAAATACATTTCAGTAAATCATTATCAAAAGTATCTACAAAATTATTATAAGAATACATTTATTTAAACTCACAAAAGAGCGTTATATTTTTCAGTATAATGTTATACACTGTAACATGCACATATTTCCACAAGTTTTAAGGAGAGGGACCTAGTGCTTAGACACTTTGTATGCCACCTTCCGACCATATTTTGAGACATTGCGTGTTGAGTTGCGCAACTCAACACCGCGCTTTGCATTCTCTAAAAGATGACAGAGAAATAAACATTTCCCCGACTGGGAATCAAATTAATAATCGTCGCGTTTACAGCCATACGTTGTTGCCTGGCCAAGTGAATACTTGTTATTAGATAATTATTCAATATAACTTAAATTAAAATGATTTATTCGAATGCAAATCCATCCCTCTAAGTTAACTATGCCTCATTAAACATTTTAGTTTACTTCATAACTATACATTTTTATCGATTATAATGAAAATACTTTTGTAGAGTGCGCGGTACTCGCTTTTATATAATAGCTTTTGCTCTTGTATACTATAGTTCCGACAACATCAGTCCATTATAACAGCAGTTTTCAATTTAATCAAATTTTAATTATTACAGTCAATATTCAATTATGTTTTTTATTTGATTCATTTTCTTTGAGGCTAGTCGTGGTGGTGGTGGTATTTAATATTTTCGCTTGTTCGCTTTGGCGACTAGGGCGCAAAGGGTTGCGTAGAGTCCTGCCACCCAACGTGTCGGATAATGAGGAACGGAGAGTCTTAAAACTAGGTTCCCATGTTCTCTCTGCCTACCCTACTTCGTACGTGAGGCAAAAAAAAATATTCAAACATTTTACTAAGCGCAATTTTTACCATTCGCGACTCTCTCACATTATTTATTATTTGAATAATTTGGGTAGAGATTATGTAAATGTATTTAACATTATTCATTCACCGTTAGACGCTAATAAGAAATATTGTTCGATGATATCTCGAAAACTATCCAAAAGTATATATTAATAAGCATATAAAGAAGATCCAACTTGGTAGGTACTACTTAGAAGAACTGACTTATAAAAATGTTTAAATGTCGCTAAAAGAATAAATCTAGATTCCTTGAATACACTACGAGATTTCACCCAATAAAGTTATTCACAGCAATAGGAATCCCTACAAGCAGTTTATCATTTTACATATAAGGGGTGAATTCAATGACCTAGAATTGATGTACTGCGAGCAAAGCTTCAGCTTTCAAAGGATTTAAATTTCCAATGGCTGTATTCCCAGGAATTACATGGACGCACGTTCACTCTAAAGACCACTCGGGAGAGCTCAGTTTTATATTGAACGACATGGTACCGGTAGCTCTACCTTTACATTTAAAACTGGCCAGCGAGCTCGCTGCAATAGCTATATTGAATCAGATGCGAATTATTCGGATGTTCTATTTGCTTATACCTGCAAACTTGTTTTTTTATACTCTCACGTATATAGAGGCCACTGAGGCCAGTCGTGGCGCAGGGGCACAATGTGGTGGGTTCGATGATGACGCCAGGAAATTAAATATTTCATATTTTTATTGCTTCGCTCTGGAGTCGAGGCAAACCGCGGCATTGTCACTGAACACGTTATACTTCCAGAATTCGGGAAGTAAGGAACCGAAGTATCTTAACACTAGGTTACCAGTTTCCCTCTGAATATATTACTATGTCCGGCATAAAGGAAGAAAAAACAACGTATTCATATACATGTTTTGTAAAGATAATATTGATTTTCCGATGACATAATGTAATAAAATAATATTACATTGTGTCAATAATAAAGTTAATGAATATAAGCTATTAAAGTAATTATATGTGATGAACTAAGTTTTTTCGTTTAGAATTTAATTTCATATAATATTTATAGCTATAATTTTTTTTATCTCGTGCCATAATAACAGATGACACAACAAGGTTTCAGTTGTTTCTAGAAAACATAAGCTTGTACGGGCACAATATGTCGACGCTGTATTAAGTTATTAATATGATATTATAGCGCGGAGGTTGCCTATTTTCCCGACTGCGCAACACAAAAGAGGATAATGTATTTATCAGTATATGTTCGTATGTACGTATGTGTATTGCGTTGCAAAATCTATCACCGTATAACAGTTAGCACGTTAGGATGCTTTAAACAACTAAATCTCATCTCGTCAAATTTTAAGAAAAACTTTTATAATTTAAATATGTAAATGATTTTTTTTACTGTTATACAATTATTGTGGCCTTTACAATATCGAATATTAAAATGTGTACTAAAATTTATCACCAGCTAGTCTCTAATTGGTTTTATATTAAAGTGAACTGTCATAGTTAAATGTAAACTTAGTAACAAATGTATTGTCGTAGTATGAAGCACAGTTTGTTTACGGCTGCCTGCGCGCGATAATTGCTGGTTTGGACCAATTTTAATAACCAAAAATATATTATTAATAAATATTTTCATTAAATCTCATACATAGATTTGAAGTAATTATTATTTAAAATTTAGCAGTGAGTCCACGTCCGATTGAAAACGTGGTGGTTGTGGATTCGATTCCCACCCAAGAGACAAACAAGGTAGACTAAACAAGAAGTTGAGTTCCGCCACTTAACACGTATTATCTCGAAAGTTATAAGCGGAAAAAGCGAGAAGCTGATAAAAAAAACGTTTAGACTTTAAAGCATTAAAGCATATCAGCTATTATGAACACATCCTAAGTTCTCAATATTACTACGTCCTTGACATTTAGAATATTGATTGAATCATCAATGAAAAATGAGTTATACCTTAAATTCTTGTTGCTTTTTGAAAAACTGTTCACTCATGTCAATTATCACTATAGAGCATGACTCTAAATATGTACTGGACACTTATTTTGTTCTTGATCATGGGTACTGCTAGCAGCCTGACATGTAACGAGGTCCTACTATCTGACGTAAATAAGATCAAGCTGTATGAATTACAGTCTTTATCACCTCAAGGTGTTGTGGATTGTTTATCACATTTGGCCAAAGACAAAATTACATTATCATTAGCGGCATTTATTTGGAATTCCATAATAAAATTCTATTCAGGGATACCCAATATACCAGAAGAAACGCTAGTGATGCTCCACTGGGTGACCATTGCGATTCAGCCTGATGATTATGATAACATGACACTGGGTACACTCGACGTCGTAGCCAACTTTGGCTATGATTACGGTTTGAGTAATGAACAGCTTCTGACCATAGCCGATCGTGTCCGTTCTGATTTCGGTGCGAAACAACCAGAGGACTTTACCAGCTACGATTTGATTGCTCTCAGACAAATTTTATGCGTCTTTAATAAAAGTGAAATCGAAGGCATTCATCCCAAGGCATATAAAGAAGCTGCGTTAGTGATTGGAAAGTTAAAGAACTGTAATTTCGATGTACTCCAAGGTTTCGCCAAATTGGCTGTTCAAAAAGACGCTTTCGGCTCGCCCGATACTTGGACGCAGAGTACGGTGCATACATTAGGAGTCGTAGCGGCACATTTACCAGAAGAAATGGTGAAGATAATAAAGAAAAAACGTGGAAATTATATTTTAGAAGGTATACCTAAAAAATAATAGTGATTGCTTTACTCAAAGAAACGATGTTTAATATATAACCTTCTTTAATGTATTGGAATAAAGCAACCATGTGTAATGACATGGATCGCTGCCCTTGGAAAAAACCAACTAGATATGATAATGTTGTTATTGTATTAAATAAGGTTGTAATGAATAAATTACTAGTTACACTTGCGTTGATTATAATATATGGTATTAATAATATTTAATATTATTATTCACAATCAATAAACGAATATATTGGTATAATATAAAAATTATTTATGAAATGGTTTAATATACTACTACTTTGGAACAGTGAGATTCTGTGTTTTATTTAAGATTCAATCTCGTGACCTCTGCGTTGCTGTTGATACTCGCAATCTACCAATTATTATAATGGTCCAAATTATTGTTAACTTTTATATATAATGTCGTTTGAAGATTTTTTTAATGCACCTCGTGTGTCATGTACACCGTTTTCCTTGCTTATAGAGATCATTATAGAGATCCTTATTTAGATATCAGATTACTATAAATAACTAACGTATCAATATCGCATATTTTCATTAAAATAAATATGACGAATGTGCCAAATTCTAATATTTAGTGGGAAAATAATAAAAAAATACAAATTATCAATACTGCACACTACCCAAGATCCTATGTTTTTGATCAGATCATCGAAGATCATTAGATCATCGAAGTCAAAAGCTATAATTAATATCGATAATACAGGTGAAGATTAATATCGATACCACAGTAAAGGTCAAACATTTATATAATATTCTACGAAATCGGCCCTCGGTACTTTGTGATTTATAACCCGGTTCTAAAAGTTTCAAAATCACCATCCTAACCTTCGCCTATGGGCAATTAAATTTTTCACAATATCTTGGTCTTTAATATGGGCACGTTTATTTCTTAATATTCGTGTTTTGCCTATAACGTTTAACTTCTGAAGTAATACTTGTTCCTATGTAGAAAAAAAAATGTATCGATTATTTATTTATAGACAAATAATATACACACCAAAATCAACATAGCATGGTAGACAGGTTAGACAGAGGGAACGTAGGGTTAAGATACTCCGTTTCCCCAACTTCTGCCGAATTTTCGAGGCATTCGTGGGTTGAGTGGCGGAACTCAACACCGCGCTTTTTGCCTTGATATCATAGCGAAGAAACGAAAATATCAATAAATAACAATTCATTTCACGGAGTGGGAATCGAACCCACAACTATCGCGTTACAGTCACACTTGTGCCCCTAGTCCACGATGGCCTCAAAAAAAAATCGATAATTGTAGCCAAATAAAATGATAATAAAAATAAACATATACGGATATGTCCGTTTTTCGTAAGTAGTATTACAAGTGTATAAAAACAGAAATCACATAATATTATTATTACAAATATCATAGTTTGACGCAACCCATTCTTTACTTAACACGCTAACGTATTTGGCGCGGACTCGTGAATTGTAAACTATGCATATTTTATAACTCTATCGATAATTAAAATGCGATATCGTATACGTTACGATCTTTTCCTCGTTTATATCGATATAGAATTTATGTGAGTTCCGTATAGATTTTCTATTAATAAATAATCATTTGATACTTAATCTTTATTTGTTATAATAGATCGTAAAAAAAAATTATAAATATACTCTCTGCCAACTTCTGGAGGCATTGCGCGGCGTTGAGTGGCGGAACTCAACGCCGCGCTTTACCTCGACACCAGAGCGAAAGAATGAAAATAAAAATGTAAATAAATATTTCATTTCCTCGAGTGGAGATCGAACCTACAACCAGTCGATTTTACAGTCAAACTTTGTGCGCCCTGCGCCACGTCTAGATACTTAAAAGCCTTACTGTGTAAGTGTCAGTTTCAAAAATTTTTAACGAAGCACGTTAAGTTGGAAACCATTTTTTTTATATATTTGGTATTTAGGTACGTTGGAAAATTTTTTTTAATATATATTTGGGATTGTGGGTTAAAATATAAATTCCATTCAAGAATAACAATATTTTTGCTCGTTAATTCTAGTTAGTCAAAGCGTGGGATTATTTTCTCATTCTTTGTATCATAGACCAAAGCTGAAATGAATTAATTTATATAAATAGAGGTCACTTGTGGCGCTGGTATACAACCATGTTACTAAACTGTTGTAGCTTTAATCCCCACTCGAGAAAATGAAATATTTAATATATTCATTTCCTCGCTTTGGAGTCGAGGCAAAAGGTGATGACTCCCACCACTCAACTCCGACGTGACACCGTCATCATAACACCGGCTTCCTTCTGTCTACCCTGCTACATGCGGGATATAGCGAACAGCTGAAAAAAAAATAAGAATAAAAAACGGAGTGACTTACTCCATATTCCGTTTCGTATTTTTGTACAAAAACAGTCCTAACTTCGATCTGAACCTAGATCTGTTCGGTATACTAAAATAAAAATAAAATATGTACAAACTGTGCCACGATGACAACAACAAGATTAAATTTCTAGAACACCATTTCATTTCCTAGCAAATTTTCATCGACCAGAAGCGATAGTTAGACAAAATTGTGGTTCAAAATTAACCTTCCATGTAGACGTGATATTAGATATTATCCACCGTAAATTGTAATATGGACCCTTAATTACATTATGTAACGTCGTGCATTATGAAATATTTTTATGTAACTAAGTTTACGAGTTGAGCAAGTTTTGGATGCGTGGGACTTAAAAAGGTTAGTACTGTGTTTACTAATGTTATTACTGACATGCTATTGTTTAAGGGTTCTGAACCAATGCACCAATTACCGTTGGTCACTTGGACAAAGGTCTTTGCCAACCGTGTGTTTCTATTGTTAGATATGGATCGGAATTGTTGAGTCGTTTACTTTATTCCTTTATGGTTGCTTCATTTAGTTTTGTACTGTATTTTTTTTTATTAAAGATTATATTATTTTTTATGTAATCTTTAATAAATAAATACTAAACGTTATTTTTAGACTTTGATTTATTTATCTTTTTGTCTTTCATTAAATAATGCATCATTATTTTTACACATACACAATATTACATTTAAAATACAATATTAACTTAAAAATCTTCTTAAAAACAAGCTTTCTAAGTTGTTTTATGGTGTATTGTATTTTACAAATCAAATCCTTTCATTTGATACCAATAATAAGTGGCTTGTGCAATTGCGGCCATTGTGGATTAATAACAATATTGATTATATGTAATTTCATTGTCATCAGAACTGAAGTCGTTATGCCAATTTTAGCTTAATCGGCTACTTTGAAGTGTGTCAAATTGAGATTTCACATACATTAAAAGCACATACAAACACGGCAAGTCAAATAAAATCTTGTAAACAAAATATATAATGGGAAAGATTTATAAGTTATTAGATAAACCTACTAGACGCCAATCCCGAGCTCCAACAAGTTTTAGCTCTACCTGGAACCGTACTTATTTCCTGTAAATAGTAGCATCGGATATTGATCGACGCCACATAGATTAAAATTTACAAGATTGCTACAATGTTTGGTGCAAAATTTTACTATAATGATATTATACATTTATTTAATTTCTTGCTAAGGATCTTTGATTTTCGCGATTATTACACATTTTAAATGGAAATCTAAATGGATTTGTCCGTTATATGTTTAGAATTATACATTTTTGGAAACCGGACGTTTCGAACTCTTTGCAGCTGCTTGTACTCACGAGTAGAATATAATTTCAAGCAAAATAGAAATAGATAGTATCAAGATACTTGGTTGTCCACACTTCGCGGAGTCGTTGCGTTTTACGTCGAACTTACTCAGCTACGTACTTTGGTTCACCAGAGCAGGGAAATAAAAACACAATTAAATTCCCCATTTTTGATTTGAACTGACGATCATCACGTTAATAGTCATGAGGGCCTCAACTTTCGTATGATTAATAGTATTGATAGTATTTATTATTGAGAAACAACACATTACAAACGGAATACGTGAATATATAATTTAAATGGCTACCATAACCACGTATACTACGAAATTGGCAAAGTAAATCAGGTCAGATTTCATACGTTAGCCTTGCACTACCTGCTCCGGTCAGATTTGTACCGTTACATATTATTCTAATCTAATAATCTAAAACATTACGTTACGTTACTTTAGATTTGTAACATTTTGTTTGTAACGCCAACGATACGCAGAAATGAGGCGGTGAATGTAAAACGCGATGGTTGCAATTTCAATTCTATCTCGTGGGACCTCATTATTATAATTTCAACGCTCTGGTTAAAGTGCGGTGCTAAACTCCGCCAGAACTAACACGAAATGTCTCAAATTCACTGGATTCACTAAAAAATAAAATAATATAATTGAAAAATATTCAATCCGTCAATTGTACGCGTATGATTGATCTAATTACAATTAGTTGCATGAGCGATCACAATTTCAATCAAACGTTTCTTTACGCCGAACATTGACAGCAATCAATAGAAGAATTAATATGAATTGATTTTGTTATTTAATTTTTTTTATAGATTTCCAATAATATTTGTTTATTTTTTTTCTGTCCCAACTTCCCACTGTCCCAACTATAATCATTCTTTTTTTAAGCATCGCAGGGAAATTTTGAATCAATTTATAGAACTAAAGCGAATTAACTTGACTGTAAAAATATATAAAATTTTAATAATTTTATAATTAAATTCTTCATACTAATGCTCTTAGCTTCAAGTATTAAGCAGTCACCACGTTGACCGGATGTCCACAGCCTTACCTAAAGCCATTACCCACATACCTGAAAGACAAGACGGTGCTTTAGGTAGCTTATCTAAACGACTTGCTCGTACTTGTAAATTTGTTAGTAAGTTTGTAGCTTATGCTTGACTCGCCGTACAAAGTGGAGCTTAACTAAATGTAGAGGCGGTATCAACTAAATATATATATATATATATATATATATATATATATATATATATATATATA
>DWAN01003871.1:0-12866 GCA_018230445.1 Heliconius hewitsoni
TATATATATATATATATATATATATATATATATATATATATATATATATAATCCTATTTTACAGTAAGAAATAATAAATATTATTCTATGAAATAAGAAAATATTCTCAGATGTATTCACGCGCAAACATAAGTAACGTAGTCCACGCTCTGTTTCTTACGGCGCTGGCAACACCCTCGCATTAGCAGTAATCACCATGGCATTTTGTTTATATATTTTTGTAATGTAATTTGTTACTTAATTCTATTACATTATTTTCTTTTTATTTCTATATTCTATTTTGTTAGATTTTCTTAAATTTTCTATTATACATCTTACTGCGAATTATGTTATTGTTGCTTATTATTATTAGTCTTAAATATAAAATGATTAATTTATACTAGCGACACTTGAATAGTACAGTATAGTTGTCTATGCTGTTATACCTACACTTAAAAAATCTTAATTTTCATCTTTTGGGATTTTATATGGTTTTGCATCCAAAATTTGTAGTATTTAATAGAAAATTGTTTAGTTTTTTCATATCTAAGTAGACTGTTTTCCTCGCGTAAATTCCAATCCCGCGGGGAAGTTCGGGATAACAGTATAGGCTACATATGTTGCTCCACTATTATAAAAATAGCTGTTTCGGAGATTAACTCTTTATTAGTAAAGAGAAAGAATTCGGCGGAAAGTGGAGAACGGAGTGTCTTAACACTAGGTTCACACAGCGTGAAGCTGATTTAATTATATATTTTTTAAATTCAGATAGACGTTTACTAAATAGACACTTAATTATTTTTATACGTCCGTATATATATTTTATCGAACAGGTCCAAATTAAATTAATTGCCAAACTCAGGTATATAGTTAAATAATTAAAACTTTCAACCTAATCAGTACAGTCAGCAATCCATTTCCAAAATATTTAGCATACATTTTTTTTAGAAACTTATACAAATAGGAATATAGCGGGGTCAAAATTATTTTTCTTTCTTAAGTGTGGAGAAACACTTTAAAAAAGTTAGCATAAATGTGTTAAAAACGACTTTCTGCATTATATTTTTTTATGCTTTCGTTATGACAAAACCGGCTCAAGGAAGCTTTTACTATGAGCCAACAAATCATTTTGAGCAATAACGCAATCAAATTAAAATCCCCGAGGTCGAACTGTTAAGCAAAAAATGACAAAATGCAGAGATGCCAGTTCACTTTTATATTAATATTCTTAACAAATATCTGCATTTAAAAATGTATTATAACTACATATAATATTTTAAATATAAAAAAATAATAATATAATAATAAAAATAATATATAATTTCAACGTATCGGAGTCTCAACGTGTGTCAATTTAAAATAAATAGTTTACTCCTTCAAATATCGCTGGTTTCGAAATCCCCGCTGTCGTCGGTCGGTGAACGCAACCTAGTGGGTATCGCAATATCAAACACTCGGGTGGTACACCATCAATCAAGGTCAGTGCAATAAAAAATTACAAGCTGGTATCATTAGTTATAGCCTGAAGCTACAAACACGATTAGCAATACTAAATGAACAGCTTACTTGATTACTATATACGTAGATATAAGTATATATTATATTGTTAGCAAACGTATTGCAATATTTCGGTACCCTATTATATATTTATATATATAATAGGGTACCTGGGAACCTAGTGTTGAGATCGTCGTTCTCATTAAGATCATTAAGACAATTCCGTTCCCCACTTACCACAATCCTGAGGGATTCGTGTTCAGTGGCGGAACTCAACGCTGCGCATTTGCCTCGTTACCAACAACCTGTCGTGTTTAATAGTCACACACTTGCGCTCTATGGCCACGACTGGCCTCTGTGTCAAGACTGGGTATTAACTTAATTTTGTAATTTTATTACAAAATATATACTTACGTACTTAATTTGTGTAATTTCACGTATAACGTATTGATGATGATTTTCAATGTCACGTCTATGTTCGATAATATTTTTTTTATTTTTATAGTTTTTTTGTAGTTTTATAAATAATTTTTAACTGTAACTAATCTTATAGTTACAACAGAAGTTACTTTTTTTTTGGAAATGTTGGATTTGTTGGACATTTACTGGCAATTGGCAACTTCATTTAAAATAAACAACGAACAATTAATAAATATCTACAAAAAAAATACAGAATATTAAAGAAATAATGAAACTATAAATAAAACTGCCAAAAATTAAGTAACTTTTCATATACAAACATCTACAACAGTTGTACACAGATTGCATCTAGATATATTAAAACACCTTTAGTAGTTTGGGTCGGAGTCCGACAGATGACTAACGGGTCTGGAATTGCCTGTGTTATGTAATATTATGGCTTAGCATGTTAAAAAGATACCGGCTAACTGCAACGGACGGTTAAAGCAATGAATATTACAGTTTTATTCCTTTCAAGTTTTTTGGCTTAAAAATATTAGATTTTAATTACTATTTAAATTAGATAATAATTAAGTTGAATTAAAAAAGGGAGGCACGGAGTGTCTTAACACTAGGTTCCCTCTGCCTACCCTGTTGGGTGCGGGATACAGCGAGAAGCTGATAATTTAAAAAAATAAATAAATAAAAAAATTTGAATATAAATTCACACATGTGACCATACATTTACACATGAGTTTACACATCCAATCAATTTATCACACATGCACAAAAGTGAATAAATGTATGTACATCCATATACGCAATTACAGATCTACATATGTGATAACACATCAACAGAAATATCATAAAAAATGTCCCATGTCTTGTAGGAAACACCCAAATAATTTGTTAACAAGTTTGTGTTGATTATTTTTTGTTTTTTATAAGAGCAATTAAGATATTTATTAATGTTTATCGATGCATATTATTGTGTAAGTACATAACTTTGCTGCGATTAGCCTAAAATAAGCCTAAACGCGGCTAAAATAAGCCTAAACGCGGCTTCTGCAATTTCAATGAAATTGTGAGATTGTAACAAAAAACTGCTCCAACATATGGAAGTCCTCCGTTGTTCACTAACAATGATTTCCCGATCGTAGACTGTTGCGCGACAGTGTCTACTAACTGAATTTTCTTTGTTTATTATTATTGATGTTATTACTAATCCATTGGATACACTAGAGTTAGGTAGTTATCGTAGTTGTTGTAGTAGTTATTATACTGTTTTCTTTTCTATTTTTATCGAGAATGTTTATTGGAAATAAAGCCCATAACGGCTGTAGAATAACCATATCTGATTTTTTTTATAAAAGTTATCAAAATAAAAGCTTTTTATTTATTTACCTATATCAGATTTATATAAAATACAGACGACAATTCGTATTTTTTTTAACATATAATAACTGTAATACAAATATTTAAAAAAATGCTTTAATTATTTAAGTTAAATACCTAATTCTAGTTTACGAAATTGTACAATCTGTATATTGATTTAGAACAAATGATTCTAAATGTATTTAAGTAAAAAAATAAAAATATTGTATAAATGATATATAAACAATCAAACATTTTAGAAAAAGTATACAAGAGTACATACCACTAAGAAGTTAAAGTGTCATATAACCTAATATATTATATATAAACAAAAAAACATTTTAGAAAAAATATACAAGAATACAATACCACCAGGAAATAAAAGCGTTTTAAGCGCTTAAAATAATTTGCATAATAATTATTTCGCATCCATCAATTCACTTCAAAGTGTCCATGCGGATGAACATACATACAGACATACATAAATATGCATAAACACGAACAATGACGCATACATCATATAAATCTGTGATCAGCATTCGATATAAAGTTTATGGGTGAATAGCGAATACGTAGTGCGTTAACCGATTGTCTTGTCGAAGGTCACATTTGAAACACGTACTGGTGTGTAATTGATAAGTCAAAATCAAATTTCAAGTTCGTGATTCGTATTAAAAAACCGGTCAAGTGCGAGTGGGACTCGCTTCCCGGGTATTCTGTACCAATTCAGGATTGTAGGTGAACAGGAAGTATAACTTATAAAAGTTAACAAACATAAGCTAAAAAAACAAGCGAAAATCTGTTCTAATTTCTTTTTTAACGTGGTATAAAATAAAATCCCTTTCCACTTTAAAAACATAAAACAGATTTTAGTGTGATTTTCACTAATAGATGAAATTAGCTAGTTAAAGGAAGTTTTATATGTAAATATAATATGTGCATAGTACATCAGATTTTAAAAATAGTGTCCTAGTACGCGCGCGAAGCTGCAAGAGTTAGTATAATATAAAGCAAAAAGTTGTGGCTTTTTTGAATACAAACAATTTGTTCTAAGCAAGTATCTGTTTTTTGTTGGTGTTATTATTTAATTAAACAACAACAAACCATCAAAAAAATATATGCACATAATATTCTATTAATATTAATATCTCTCACATATGATATGTCTGTTAATAATACTCTATTGGCTATAAATCACGGCGTATACTATAATTTTGATATTATTAAAGGTGTGTTAATAGACAGCGTTTGAGGCCAGTCGTGGCGCAGGGGCACAAAGTGTGACTGTAAAACCGGCTGGTTGTGAGTTCGATCCCCACTCGAGGAGATGAAATATTTATTTGAATTTATATTTCCATTATCTCGCTCTGGTGTTGAGGCAAAGCGCGGCGTTGAGTTCTGCCGCTCGACACGCAATGCCTCATGAATTCGGCAGAAAGTGGGGAATTGAGTCTTAACACTAGGTTCCTTCCCTGCTATGTGTGGGATACAGCGTGAAGCTGAAAAAAAAATTAAGGTGTGTTAATACCCGTCTACCTTCATAATTCAAAACTTGAAGCGTCTGTGTCACGTCACAGGTATCACTCTAGCCTACATTCGCTCCAATATCTCAATACCGAGATTGCGCCACGACGCGAGTGCCGCAACATCCACATTCTACATAACATTCGGCACGACATGTACGTACGTACAGACGTACACAAATCCACCGTTACTACACTTTTGAAATTATCAACTAATGAAAGCCATCAAGTTAATGTGTGAAGTAATAACGTGGTTTTGAGTATTTCGTACTGTTCTGGTGTAAGACCTTGACAAAGAAAATTTGTTGGCTATTAAGAACTGTTAGCTGTTATAAGAATTGGATTGTATATAGAATAAATAAGGATTGTCGTGGCGCAGGGGCAAAAGCGTGTGATCGTTGGTTGTGGATTCGATTCTCAATCGGGTAAATTAATATTTATTTATTTTAATATTTTCATATCTTCGTTCTGGTGCTATAGCATGTGCACAGCGTTAAGTTTCGCTACTCAACACACAATACCTTGGATATCCGGCGAAAAGTGATGAACAGAAGGTCTTAAACACTAGGAAATGTACAGGAATAAAGTTCTTTTTAAATGTAAATTATTTTAATAAACTGAATAACTTAACTAAAAAAGGAGTACAAAATATGATTCTTTGTATTAATATAAAGAAATATCCTCTTTAATTTAGATATAATTTAAAGTTTACTGATAAAAAACAATTTTGTTTCAATCAATCAATTTTGCATCGTACATAAATGTACATATATTTGTTATAACTAAATAATAAAAAAATATTAAATATTAAGACATCTTAAAAGATGTATCTAATAACCATCCAAATGCTTATCAAATAACATTATATATTTATATAATTGTATATTAAAACTAATATTTATTTCAAGCGTTATCGAAAATGCATTATTCAGCCTTGCCCTACTTTCGTTGGCAATCACGACACCAAGCGGCGATTACATTATTATATTTTTAAAATTTTGTTTGTAACATATCTGAAGTGGTTCCCCAAACACTAGGTTCCCTCAGCGTGAAGTTGATTTATTTATTTTTAATATTTCTGTTTCTCTAGATAAATTACGTGAGAATACTAATATTGTTTCATAATATTTTTAAATACGGTAAATAACATGAAGTGTGTAGGTAAATTAACATCAGAATGACGGCAATTTAAAACTTTTTATATTGTAAGGTCGCATGTTTATTTAATTTTGTAATCTTTCTTTACGTATATTAAGATATAAAATAATAAATATATATTTGTCTTTCCAGAAAATATCATTTTACGCACCCATTTAATACTGTTCCTCTTGCTATCGCCTATTATAGTCGAAAATTAAAAACCGATAAAGAGCGAGTCGGACCCGCACACCGAGGCTTTCGTACCTATTTTAAAATATTACGTTAACGGGAAGAACAATTTATAAAAAAATACTAACTTTTATAAGTAAATACCTATACACTTTCACCTTTCAAATTTTTTCATAACTGTTGGTCAACAGAAAGTACCCCTTAGGTTTTGATTCCGCACGAATTTCATACAAAATGTAGCATAATCGATGTGTAGCATAATCTTTTGATTGCGTTGACTTAGAAACTTAATTTTTTCTGTGCTTCAAAGAACCTATATGTATATTAAATATTTGGTATAATTTTTATTAATTTCAGTTTGAAACCTCAAATCGGTCTCAAGATAAATAGGATTGCAGACACAAAGCGGTCCTATAGGGGTTCCGTTTTTCCGTAAACCCTAAAAAAACGGAACCCTAATAAATTACTTTATAAAGTTATTTATCTTAATGGCTTATTGCAGTTTATGGTTTATGCTGAGAGTAGGTACAGTCTTTTTAAATTTATTACAGTACAATACATTATAGTAAAGGTATCGCAGAAATAAAATTTATTATCCATCCAATTAAGCAAAAAGCTGTCTTTTTATTTGCAATAATGGGTACTACAGTACCCATTATTGCAAATAAAAACTCTTTTCTGACAGCCGATGTATGTCTTAACTGCGTCACGGCGGCGGCGCCAAAACTTACGTTGGCTTATGAAATTAGGTAAGTTATTGTATTTAGTGTTTCTTTTTAATTAGTGTTTGTAATAAGTTATATTTATTTTTTAAGCGAAAACAAGATAGATAAGAATTTAAAAGAAAGAAATGGAATTGATATTTTGTTTTAAATATCGCTTCGCAACTTCCACAACTGCAGCGAGCAACAACACTACTCTGTTTTATACTTTTCGTTCATTTTAAAGTCATTGATGGTTTGAGTTATTGATGATGGGAATCAATGCCGTGCTTTGCCTAACAACTTTTACATGATTTTGCATAAAAAAATATACATTTATGTTGGCATTGAACCGAAAACCATCGTGTGATCAAACACTTTCAAACTTTGACATATATATATATATATAGTTATAGAGCCCAGTTTGTAAAAGCGACTAGTTGTGGGTGCGATCGCCACTCGAGTAAGTGAAATAATCAAAATTTCTCCGTTCTGGTGCTGAGGCAAAGCGCGGCGTTAAGTTCCGTCACTAAACAAATAATGGCTATAAAATTCGGCGGAAATAGGAGAACGGAGTGCTTTACACTAGGTTCCCTCTGCTGTGTGTGAAATACAACGTGAAGCTGCATATAATTGGTTATATCGTACAAATATTTTTTATATGGATCCATAAATGGTATAAAATCATGCTTTATTTCCGTATAATTTTTTTTATATATATATGAAAAAAGGAATCCATTAATGTTGATATTCAAGTCACTTCATCCGCAAGATTAATGTTCCTTCTAGAGATAATCCTAATTTATATGTTATTTATTAAATTTTCCTTAAATATATTATTTAACTTTATTTTTTTAGTCATGTCTTGATTTTTTGTTGTATTCATATTCATGATCAAAAATTAACTTAAGCATATTTCCTATTAATGCCCAATTTTTTATGTATTTTGATTAATGCTAAGTTGGCATTCGAGTAAAAAAACAAGTTCTTAGTCACGGACAACTCCTAAAATATGGCGACAAACGCTGTCTTTCTTTGGAATCTTTAAATCTAATTATAAAAAACTTAATATAATTTTTTAAATATAACTCCTTTAAAAGCAGGTACGTTTAATAGATTAGAAACTCAAATCATACTACATGTTAAATCGCATAGATTTAAAAAATATGTATAAATAAATCGATAAATCAATGTCAAACATACATAATTATGTGTAACAACTACCAACTTGACGAAGACCTACGCATTACGCAGGTTTATTCTATACATATCTATTCATGACATTTATTTACGTTGAGTACCGTCAAACATAAACTCTTAAAAAAAAATAGAATTTTAGTTTATTGCAAGTTTTCAGTCACCAGAGTCAGTTATCTCCTTTTCCTCAATAAATATTAAATAAAGAAAATCATTTATAAATATTTATATTTACTTTTGGCGTAAAAATAAATTTTATAAATGACCACAGATAACGAAAGTGAATTATAAATATAATAAAACTATATATATTTTAAAATTATTTTTTTTCAGATTCCGGCAACGTTAAACGTTCCGTTCCCTTCACTTCCCGTTCATTTCAGTAAATAAAAAAAATTTTTAGTAATGTTAAAAAATAGTGTTGTAAATTAAAAAATCTGTCATAACTGCAATATACACTAGCCAATTTAATGTAAAAAGTCAGATCTATAAAATATATTTTCATTTAGTTTTACAATTAAAATATATTTTTAAATACTTTCACGATTTACTATAAGCGGTAAATAGATCTATAAGAATTTACGTAGTGCTAAAACACTCCCTTCCCCACTTTACACCTATTTGTTGAGACAGTGCATATTGAGTGGCGATATTTAACGCCGCGCTTTGCTTTTCACCAGACCGAAGAAATAAAAATGTTAAGAAACAATAACTTATTCCTCCAAAGGGGAACAGATTCAACGACCGTCGCGTTTACAATCACACGCTTGTGCCACTGATCCATGACCTCAATATTTAGATATTGAATTTACCTAATAATAACATCCGCATACTAGACGTGCTTAATTTGACAAAATTGTATTTCTATTTCCTTTCCTTCCTTTCTATCTTCAAAGTTATTATGACTTAAATCATACTTAGACGCAATTGCTTTAGAGCAGGGGCTCCCAATCTTTTCTTAATCAAGGACCACTTTTATATTATTCTTGGTAGCAGGGACCACTATGCATGTAGGTATAATAAAAAATAACTGTGATAATCAAACAGAAACTTCGCTTCACCATCCCCAGTCATAAAATTATCGTATCGTTCGCGGACTATATTTAGGCTTTGCGGACCACTGGTTGGGAACCAGTGCACTATTGTCTTCGCACGACATGCCTAATAATGTAACACATCTGCGTTGATTCTCCATTTTTAAAGAATTATCCACCGAGTTTAATAATAGTTTTATTTTTGAATACTACATTACTGCACTGCAGTGTTTTAGAAAAATAAATGTATATGTTGCTCAAATAGTGAGATTAAGCCCAGTAAGCACAGGCATTCAGTGTGACTCCAAAATCGATTGGCTGTGGGTTCGATCCCCACTCGAGGACATCAAATATTTATTTGAATTTATATTTCATTTCTTCGCTCTGGTATCGAGGCGCGACGTTGAGTTCCGCCACTCAACACGCAATGCCTCCAGATTTTGGCGGAAAGTGGGGAATGGAATGTCTTAACACTAGGTTCCCTACCTACTCAGCTGTGTGTGGGATACAACGTGAAGCTTGATTTGATTCTGAAATAGTAAAGCATATTCGTAAAATTATCTCATTTAATCAAGAAGTATGTATACTTCTCGCTATCTAGCTATCTCTCGATTTCATCATTACTTTGTGTAATACAATGAATAATGTAATTAATTATATAAAATAAAATTAGATAAGAAGCAACCATGCATGCTGTAATTCAATCGTTTATCCTATAGATATATACCTCCTATATATATAATATCCGCATCTACTCAATACGTACTTCAGAAAAGTGATGTCGACTATAGAAACAAATATTCTTCACAGGCGCTAGTAATTTAATTAATAAATGTATCAGTATTATTTAAAATGCAAACTAAAAGTATTATGTTACCTACATCTTCAGAGTGAATTTTGTAATGTGTGAGGCAAGTGTAACTCTAAAATCGACTGGTTGTGGGTTCGATCTCTACTTGAGGAAATGAAATATAATTTAGATTTATATTTTCAATTCTTCGCTTTTCATATGTTAAATTTAATTTGATGAATAAATATCTTATTTTTATTATTAACTTAGGCGAAAGTGGGGAACGGTCTATTTTAACACTAGGTTCCCTCTAACATACGATACAGCGTGAAGCTGATAAGAAAAAACCATTTTAAAAAGGTAATAATTCAATATAGAAAGTACAGTTTATATAATTTTCCGACATAAAACATTGCAAAACTTTTTAATGTTAGGAATAGGACATTTTTTTCTGATTTGATGTAATAAAAGCTAAAACCATTTTAGGTCCATTTATAAAAAATGAAACATATTTCTCATATAGCATAATATTTTAGAGTCAAGTAATTCATTAAAAGCTTATGAAAGCAAAAAAGAGATTATAATAATTATCACCGTTAAGAATACTGTCACGAACACGAACTACACGTTTATTAAAAAATGTGCAAGCACCAAATTTAAATAATGTAACAAAATATAAATAAAATAAGAAAATTTTATTATTCGTGTTTCTCAGTAACTGACTTTGATATAAATTATAAAAAATATATTTAACGAAAGCAATTATTTACAAATTCCACAGCATCATTTACATCATAATGTCGCAGTGAATATGAAAATGCAATAAATTGGATAACATAACAAATAATAATTTTTAACATTTTTTTAAAGAATTATTCCACAATTAGGAAAGGAAAATACTTATTAAGAAAACGTATAAGAAATTATATAAATTTGATCCCGCTCCGTTAAAATTTTTATAAAGGGGAGATGAAAAAATTACTTAAATTTATATTTCCATTTCTTCGCTCTGGTGTCGAGGCAAAGTGCGGCGTTGATTTCTGCTACTCGACACACAATGCCTCCAGAATTCGGCAGAAAGTGGGGAACAGAATGTCTTAACACGAGGTTCCCTCTGCCTACCTTGCTGTGCGCAGGATTTATTAACTTGTATTAATACATAAGCATAAACTCAAGCAGTACTACAGTCTTTATCAAGTTCACATTAACAATAAGAAAAAAAAATAGTCAATTTACTCATCAATAAAATTTAACCAAAAACGTAGAGATTAAATCAGTTTAAAAGTAAATCATTGTGGCATATCAAAACCTGTTAGTTCGTCTCGTCTAGTTGCCGAGCACCGGTCAACGGTAATTCGGGTGTTTCGCCGTCCTTTTTATGCTTTCACTGCTTTCTCTGTGCTATTGGACCGATTTTTTTTGATGTAATCTTTTAATATATGCCTTATGTTCACACAACATCACCTTGAATAGTTTCTTGTAGGTTAAAATCGTTATTGTAAATTAGGAATTTATTATAAACACTGTGTTTCATTCAAATATAGTTAGTGATTAAGTATGTTTTATTTTAGTTTCTTTTTTTTAAAGCATTACGTGTTGAGTGGCGGAACTCAACGCCGCGCTTTACCTCGATACAAGAGCAAAGAAATAAAAATATTAAATATTTTACTTCTTCAATAAACCTGTCACGTTTGTGTACCCAGCGCCACGACTGGCCTCTTATTTTGGTGTTAAAACAAAATCTATTTATCTTATTTCAAATAAATATATTGTTTATAGTTACGGGAAAATTCACATATAGATATATTATATTATATTTCCGAAGTTAGAAAATTTAAACGTATGTAAGTATACTCAGTTAAAGCAAACTAACTTAAAGTGCGTTTTATGTAAACAAGCATTTGTGAGAGACAAATTGTTGCTTACTCTGAACGGGAAACGAAACGGGAAAGAGTTTAAAAATAAATATAATGATACGTTTATATTTATTATGAAGACCTTTGAACGATTTTCTGCAGTGATATGTTTATAGTTTTGAAATAAATGCACACTACCTAATATGTTTACGAAGTTATACTAAAACGGAACAAATGAGGTTTAGTGGGCACGGTCTGAATGTAAGCGTTACGAGTTCGATCCCCGGTTGGGGGAATCTGTCACTCAACACGCGACGTTTCGAATTCAAGCGGAAGGTGGAAACCGTTAAAAATGGTAGACCTATTTTTATTCGTTATCACTTTAAAGTAAAGCATATCGGGTAATATTTTATAATATGTTTTTATGCTTTTCAGTTTAAGTTTTTTTCCTTTGATAATAATTATGAAATTAGCCCATTTATAAAGAATGATAAAATTGGACTTTATAACATGCCTAAAACTCGTTGTGGACGTTGACACTGACCCAGAAAATACTTTTATTCTTGTATAAAAATGTCCCAATTCTGATGTTACACAAATATCTACTAGTCAAATATCTATCTAATCGTTATTAATAATATAAAATAAATGTTGCTGCTTCTTTCTTAAGTTAAAAAGTTACTTAAATAACTTTTTTATGATGTTCTTTATCTAGAACAGCTTTAATAAGCACTTTATCTGGCAACATTGCTTCCAAAAATTGGTAATAAGTTAAAACGTCAAATAAAAAAAATTTTTAATAGCATATGAAACAGTTTAAAACACGTGGAAAAAGTTTGACAATATGTTTTAAAACTGTTTAAATATAACATTAAAAAAAATAACTATTAAATAAATATTTTAAAATACTTGCTAGACGCATCTCTCCATATAAAGAATATGACTAATTTAAAAATAAATAATAACGCTTATTTGACGTTGCCATAATATAAGAAAAACAGTCACGCACATATAATTATTATACGCTGATATGAGATGTTGCTTTTCTTGAATGTAATTATTTTAAACTATATCATAAGTATATAGTTAAATAAATAACAAGATAACTTTTTTTACGTATATGTTTCGTTCGTCTTTCTTTTTTTTTTTTTTTCATAAATTAAAATAAATCAGCTTCACGCTGTATC
>DWAN01003872.1:0-12865 GCA_018230445.1 Heliconius hewitsoni
TTCAAAAGGGGTGATTTATGGGGCATGTCTGTTAAAGAGCATAATACTATTAGACATAGTATGTATCTCCACCCTGTCTCCCTGGGTGGAAGTGTCACCACTTTAAATGAAACCATTAACTACTCCATAAAAGCCTAATACAGTAGCTAGCTTAATTAGCAGAAATAGCTAGTAGCTTTTGGAGTGAAAAACCGTTAAAACCACTAGACAACTTTTTAGTTAAATCTTATGCCTGGCCGCGCACGCACAATAATATTATCAATAAAGTGCGTATTGTGGATAGTATTGTGTGTGTTACGTTCCCACGCCACCCGGGAATCGCTGACCTAGGCTTCCTGCAACATATCCCACACTTAGCATAGATATCTTAGAATTGTAGTAATTTGTTATATGATCATAATTTTACATTCATTGTTTTAATTAACATTAAAATTAAATTTAATATATAAATTCATTCTTGTCTCCAACTTTGAGCAAGTCTCACCTGTCTAGTTGTGTTAATTTTAATAAAGTATATTAATTAAATCGGCAACGGTTTTTTTTTCTATCTATTTTAGACTTAACACGTACTCATACAATTAAAGCTATTGAACGATTGCGTCAGATTTTACGACGAAATATTGTCAATAATATTGTGTAGAGTGCGGGGCCATATATTGAACAATATTATTGGCAATATAGTATTTACAATAATATTATGTGTGGGCGGCCAGGCTATGAGTTCGCATCAACCAGCAACATGCTAAAATACTTTTTACCCCACATCCACACCACAGATATTTACGCGTTGTACACGTTTGAATGTGTTGGATACTTCTTGGATTGATAAAGTTTTGCCATAAAGCTTAATGTTGTTTGAATTGTATCTATGATTATAACTTTTCTACTGTATGTGTAAACTTACTATTAACGTAGCGAAATTTGAAACCCTTCCACTTGTAAGGCATATAAACTTGCTGACTTTTGATTATCACAAAAGCAAATATCGAATCTATCTTTATTTTTAATAGGTATATTTTCACATAAATTTAAGGAAAAAAAATAAACATACGATTAGTTTTCTGAAATTAAGAATACAAGTTATATCTTTTATTCTTAATTTCACAGAACAAATCGTAATAAATTAAACTTAGACGTACCTAAAAGTCATAAGCCACAACAGTCAACACAATAACACATTTTGCAATTGACATTGACGTAAATTAATCACATGGTTTTGCATATATATAGTTTTGATAGGTACTAGGTACTACGAAGTTTAAAAAATAGTTTACTTATCTCATATAAACATTACTTTTGATTTAGATATGCCCAATTCTGGTTTAAAAAAAAACAAATATTTATAGAACAAAACCATTTAAAAACAGTGAATTACATAGATTTACAGTATGCAGGTATCAGAAATAGATAGCGTTAAAATATACAACCTTAGTGCGGGAAAATCTTTACCAGATGTAAGTACACCATTAAAGTCATGATAATTATTAAAAGAAACTAATAGTGTACTTGAAAGGGGTTTTTTCATTATTATTTATTATTACATTACAGTGGTTAACAGAAAGAAAAAAACGAGCACTTTTAAAAAAGAATGTAGATATAAGAAGAAGAATAGAACTTATTCAAGAATTTGATATGCCTGGTCTTAGTACAAATATACGGGTTTCAAAAGATGGCCAGTACATTATGGCTACAGGAATATATAAACCAAGAGTTAAATGTTTTGATGTTAATAACTTATCATTAAAATTTGAAAGGTGTTTGGATTCTGAAGTGGTTACTTTTGAGATACTTAGTGAGGATTACTCAAAAGTAAATATATTTATTTAAATTATGAAAACTGTTCTTTCATTTAATCTAATAAACTAATAATTATTATTCTTAATATATTACAGATTGTGTTTTTGCAATGTGATCGTTATGTAGAATTTCATGTTGGACATGGCCGACATTATCGCCTCCGTGTACCACATTTCGGAAGAGACATGAAATATCATAGACCATCATGTGACCTTATTGTTGTTGGTGCTTCAAATGTAACTATAATTTCAATGTGACTTGCATGATAAACTCTCTACTACCTGTAGTTCTTATTTAAAGTTTAATATCTTATATTTATTGTATAAAACAATAAAATCAAAAAATTATGTGTCTAGTAAGTAAATCAAGTTTCACAGTGCAATATGAAACATTTTGTGATTGAGTATT
The DNA here is from genome assembly GCA_018230445.1 of Heliconius hewitsoni. Lineage (NCBI taxonomy): Eukaryota > Metazoa > Arthropoda > Insecta > Lepidoptera > Nymphalidae > Heliconius > Heliconius hewitsoni. Next base: position 2,206 of record DWAN01003872.1, read on the forward strand.
TACAATTACAAAGTTTCAAATATTTTTGAATGCTGTAATGTTACTTTTTGAGGCCAGAGCAGCACAGCAACATACTATCTGCCTAACTGCAACAGTTTGATTGCTGTAATAACGGGTAATAAAAAAAATCATAACATAAGACGCATGCACAGCCGTAATCGCTAATGGTGGAAACATGAAATTTGGACAGATGTTTATTTTCATAATCCAGTAAGATGGAATTTTGAAAAATTTTAACCCTAAAGGGGTGAAATAGGGGTTGACAGTTTGTATGGAAAAAAATTAAATCTGCACAGATTTTTATAAATTTTGAAATTCAGACTTAAAAACATTTCATTGAACATGTTTTTCATGGTTTTTTAGAATTCACCCCCTAAGGGTTCAAATAAGAGGTTGAAAGTCTATATGGAAAAATCTTTAAATCGCTCCCGATTGTAAAAAATTAAATTCAGACTGTTAAAAATAATTTATTGAACACATGTTTCTTGGTTTTTTTAGAATACCCCTAAGGGTACAAATAAGCAGGCGAAGCTGAAAAAAACCATAACAACCTTTAATATGCTTTCAGGAAGTCTACAGATTAAATTTAGAATTAGGTCAATTTTTGGCTCCATATGTAACAAAAGCAACTGAGATAAATTGTTGCAGTGTAAATGACGAACATGGTTTACTTATTTTTGGTACAGAAAATGGACATGTGGAGGCCTGGGATCCTAGAACAAAATCTAGACAGGGTACTTTAGATTGTGCTTTACATTGCTCAGACTCTGAATATTGGTAAGTAGTTAAAGCTTTTATAATATTATTATAAGATTTGAAATGTACACAATTTACACCCTGGTGTGTGGATTAGAAGTCCACTTAAAGGAATATAATATTTAAATTGTTTTCATTCTCCTGTATTTTTTGAACAAGTGAGGCATCGATTTCTGCAACTCAACTTATAATTTTTAAAAACTTGGGCAGAGAATCTACAACAGTGTCTTGACAGTGTTACAAACATATCCCAGGGTGATATATGCATGTTCTTTCCGCATACATATTTGCATGCAGAAAGACGTGTGAAACTGTTTTTTTTTACTAAAATGTTAGATATATAATTGACATGTATTTTTAGTTATTATTACATTGATAGATTTAAATTAATATTTTTTTATTATTTACAGCAAAAGTAATGGAGTACCAGCTGTAAGTGCATTAAAATTTAATGGTGCCCTACAATTAGGTGTTGGTATGTCTTCAGGCCATGTCCTATTGTATGATATAAGATCTAGCAAACCTCTTTTAGTAAAAGACCACATGAATGAAATACCTATCAAATGTATTGAGTTCCACAAACAAATGAATTATGTATACTCTATGGATGCCAATGTGGTGAAAATATGGGATAATAATACTGTATGTATATAAGCTGATATGCTATTTAGAAAGTATATAAAAAATTTAACATAGCAGAACTGGCTCTTGTAAAACATCTGATAATGTATGATTTTGTAGTTCCTTGGACAGTTTCTAGGATTAAGTCCCACTTACATTAAAATTTTCATAAATTTGCAAAAGTTTTTTTTTAATTCTTAGTGTGAAAGAACAGTTTAAGAAATATATAAAATATATTATAAACATAATTAAATATTATAAACATAATTAAATATATCTATTATTTTTTTGTATTTCAGGGGAAACAGTATACAAATATTGAATCATCTGTTGATTTTAATGATTTATGTGTAATACCTAATACTGGCTTGAGCATGATGGCAGTTGAAGATCAAAAAATGCAAATTTACTATATTCCATCTTTAGGTATGTAATCTTTTTAATTGTTAACAGCAACTATTATAATGACATATGAACGGAAAATAAACTGTAGCTTCAGCATTATCCCACACAGCAAAGCACTGGGGAACTGTGTTAAGACAATCTGTTCACTACTTTCTGGCCAATTTTCAAGATATTGTGTTTTGAGTAGCGGAAATCAACGCCACGCTTTGTCTCGTGACTGAAGCGAAAAAATGAAAATAATTAATTCCTCCATGGCAATTACATCTATAAAAGTTGTGTTAATGTTTCACACCATTTTGACCTCAAAATGTAAAATAACAAAATTTAGAATTTTTTTTATAACATTATACATTAATTAATACTCATTCAATTATATATTGCAGGCCCAGCTCCACGATGGTGTGCCTTCCTTGATAATTTGACAGAAGAAATGGAAAGCTCGGCATCACAAACTGTTTATGATGATTATAAATTCGTTACTAAACAAGAGCTAGAATCATTAGGTCTCGATCATCTACTAGGCACAAATCTACTAAGAGCCTACATGCATGGGTAAATTGTAAATATTTTTTTAAAAAGTGTGTGTAGCAATTTAGGTAGAGGAAACCTCATCTTTCCCCACATCAGCCGAGTATTCGAAATATAGCGTGTTGAGTGGCGGAACTCAACACCGCGTTTTGACTCGTTCCCAGATCGCTCTGGTACTGATCGTTTCCTCGCGGAAATGACAATTACTACTGTCACATGGAGATCAGATTCATAACTGTCGCATTTACAGTCAACTGCTGTGCAGTCTTAATGGTTATTGGTGTACATAAATTATTTATCTTGTTACAGATATTTCATAGATGTACGACTCTACAAGCGAGCAAAATCAATAGCTGATCCATTTGCATTTGAAGAATATAAAAAACGTAAGATTAGGGAGAAAATTGAACAAGAGAGGCCATCAAGAATTAAAGTTGATGATAATTTACCTAAAGTGAATCGGGATCTTGCATCTCGCTTATTAGATATTAATACAGGAAAGAAAAAGCAATCGGCAGATTTATTGAAAGATGACAGGTTTAAGGTTTGTTGCTTATTTATTTCCTATAGTTTGGTCTGCAGGGATTATTTCTGAGTTATTGAATAATTTTTCAGGGTTCTGTATCTTATAAGAAAAAAAGGAGCCCTTATAAGATCACTTTGTTGTCCATCTGTCTGTCTATATGTCTGTCTATCTGTCAAGAGCCTTTATTTCAGGAACAGTTGGAGATATCGAGTTGAAATTCAAACTATATAATCAGATCTACAGCCTCATGATTTCCTTAAAAACACACTCTATATGTATTTAAAAAAAATATATGGTTTATATGGCAAAAAACGGGTATTTCGATACTATAAATTGAATTAAAATGAATAGGGTACTTCTGGTTGACCTATAATTATGAAATTCGACAGCTAGTATCTACAGGTAATAAGTACTAGTTCGAAAAAAACCTGAAATATATACATTTCTGGTTAAATCTCAAAAAATATGTGTTAATAAGAGACTTAAAAGGGGGGCAAAATTTGGTATAAAAGCCACCAGTTCAAGCAAGGTATCAGATGAGAGGGCTCTGGTTAAACTAAGCATGAATTTCAGAAAAACCTTTTGGACCTCCAATTTTGTACGGAACTATCGGTTGGCGAGTCCCGTTTTTTAAGTAAGAAGGAAAACTTGTATATATTGATTTGTTTATTTTTTTTTCAGGCGCTGTTTGAAAATCCAGATTTTGAAGTTGATAAAGATGCTGACGAGTTCCGCTTACTAAATCCTGTGCTTGCTAGACTTGATAAGAGTAAAACTAAATTAAAAATGGAAGTAGATAGCACTGAGGTAATATTTAGAAAAATAAATAAAATTTAACTTTCATGTACACAATATAACAACACTTTAAAATAATATACATTTTTTAACGACAATAGCCTAATTAAAAAAAGAGATTTTGTTTATGATGTGGCTTCATCTGATATACATGATGTTAAACAGTAAATAAAATGTAAGCATTGTGTTTTATTATCTTTCTAGGTACTAGATACAGAAGAAATTGATTCTGACAGGGAGCTGTATGAATCTAGCAGTGACAGCTCAGATGAAGATAGAATGTGGGCAAAGGAAATGAAAAAACAACATAAAATTATTAGGAACAAAAGTAAAGCTGAGGAAAATTATGAAACTGATAATAATGAAAAAGTATATGAATTTACCAAGGCTCCTACAAACCCTAATATTAGGAGCATGATTCATGTTAGCAAAAAGAGCTTAGGAGAACGCCTGTCCAAAGAGAGTTCTATGGTGACTACAAGCGTTGGGGGCAACAGGGAAATGAAGTTTACTATGAGAGATAAAAAAAAGAAATCAGATAGCCATCAAAAGATGAAAAAACACTATGAAGAAAGAAAACAAATAGTTCGTAAAGCAGGTTTTTTAATAAATAAGAAACCCAGGAAATTTAACAGCTGATACGTAAATAATTAAAAATGTTTTATATTATATTATCAGACAAATATTAAGTGTTTTAATGTAGTCTGTTAACAAAATATATTGTTTAAAGAAAATTAAATCAGCTTCACGCCGTGCCTCTGCCCTACGACTGGTATATTGTTTAACTTATGAATATTTTGCCGTGCATACCCAAATCATCATACTTTGTTTCTATGAAATTTGAAAATCATATGTCTGAACATTTTCCAACAGAACTTCAGGAACAAATTAAATATATAACATGAAATGGAACCTTTACGATATTCTAATATAAGATAAATAATAGAAAAATATAAATTAGACGATAAAAGGTGTAACGCCCGCGCGAACGAACTTGGAGGTGCCCGATAGTAAATAATGGATTTAGGCAAGCCTTTGATTGGGATTTCAGCCCGCACCCCTTTCAGGCTTATTAAATTATTAAAAACATTAAAGTGGTAAAAAATTAAAATTTGTTGGCAGCTCTCCAAAGCTTTAGAATTTTAACTTTCTTATGTTTACTCATTGATAGCAAATTATTTTAAGAAAATGCATATTATATTAAATATCTAACTAAAAACTAAATAAGTAGTCTAGACAACTTTAATGATTAAATGTTTAGAGGAATATATTTTAAGAAAAAACCTTTAAAAAATGTAATATTCTATGTTTTTTTCTAGTGTATTCTTAGCTAATTTCAATAATTATAGTATTATTTTCTGACGGCACATCGAACGCCACGGTAGCTTTAGCAACGGCGAGATGGGTCTTAAATTGCATTCTCGAAGGTTAAGCACATTAATCGTTTGTTTTAATACTTTTAGATTATGTTTCGGTGATAGTTAATAAATACTTATGTTGAACAAAATCTATAACCAGAACATTTCATGAAACTTGAATGAGTTTTTGATAAAGTTCCTACATGTTTTATATAATTTTATCATTGATAGCAACGTCAACGTCCTGTAAAGTAAGTCAACGACGCCGGTTTTTTCTTTGGAATGAACTTTATTGCTGTTGACCTGGGCCCCTGGGAGTAGCTCGCCCTTGAAGAAAAATTACGAGCTTCGATGGACGCTCGTGAAGTGTTGGTGATCGCAGGGGAATGCCCTGCGTACGCTGATCAGGGACGACGACGCTGGTTGAAGGCAATGATTTTATATGAAAAATGGCAATGACAGTTAGGGAAATTGTAATATGTAGATGAAGAAAAGGTATGCGAAAATAAAATGCATCTCCAATTTATCGATTTTATTGAATGACACATTTATACAATGACGAACAAGAGCAGCATCAAAAGATAATTTGAATTTTGAAATTTTAGAATTATTACATAAATAGACTATAGAGTACCATAGAGTAGAGAGTTGTTCAGAATACACTACCACAGGTAGTGAAGAACGGATTGTGAAAAAATTATAACATTCTTTTATTAATTGTGGTAAATAGTTTAACTGTTATTAATATATAAACTTAATAAATTAATTTAATATTATTGCGCGTATTAAATTTGCAGTGATATCTATTGACGTTAGTTGAAATATTGAATTCCAAAGCGACCTATAGATTTCAGTCTCAACTTATGCAAATATAATGCTACTAAATAATAAAATGTCAATGATGGTCTAAAGCAGGGGTTCCCAATCTTTTCTTGATCAGGGACCACTTTTATAGAATTTTAGTTAGCAGGGATCACTATGTAGGTATAATAAAAATAACTTAATAATTAAACAAAAATTTAATTCCAAACTTAAAATTTTTATGAAAAATCTGACATTTTATATGGTGGGGTGTGTAAATTTTTTAAGTAAATATTAAATATCAATGAATTTCAAAGTATATTAGTAAATTCAAATGTCAAAATAATTTATGTTTTACTGAGGAAACAACTTAACTGTAGGCAGACTTCTAAGGTGAGGCAAAGTTCTATTTAATAGTCACAGGTAATTTTTATTGTCCTACATGCATAGTGGTACCAAGAATATAAAAGTGGTCCTTGATCAATAAAAGGTTGGGAGCCCCTGCTCTATAGAGTATATATTCCTTGATGACAATTTAAGTTCTGTTATTATTTGTTGTTGTCAAATATTGTGCAACGCGCCTATCAACATGAACATAAAGAGAACTCCTCAGAAAAATAACAAGGAATCTCAAAATAAAAGGTTTAAAAGTGGAAATATAAAGGATTATTTTGAACGAACATTGGAAGAAAGTGGTTTAGTGCTAAATGACCCACCAAACAAGTGTGTAGCCTCCCACGAAACAATTGTTATCATTCGAAATTTAAAAAAGACTTTGCAACAACATTCCGAATACCCCCGAAACATGACTGAATTTTATTTGAGTTTTCAAAAAAGATGCGAGGATTTAAAAATATTTAAACATTATTTATTTCCAAATATTGTAAGAATCACTAGTGACCAATCCTCTGAATTTTGTATTAGTGACAGTTTACTTAAAATATTATTAAGTCTTCCCATATTTCAAAACAAGCTAACAGAATACATGTTTGAAAAAGCTATAGATTTGGCAGCTGATGCCAAATGTGGTCCATGGATACAAATGTTTTTAAAATGCTTCTCTTCTTTAGATAGTATAGGTGATAGTGATAAAATGGCCGAAAATCTTATTAATCTTCTTGATGTAACTTCTGAAAAGATGGTCCGCTTAGAAATAATTACTGCTATTCCGGATATAATTGGAGATCAAGTTCATAATAACATTATATCAGAAATGAGTAGGATCTTAAGTGAAGATCATGATCTTATACCTGCTATTCTTGATTGTCTCTTATATCTGTGTTTAACCGATGATCAGTATGAAAAATTACAAAAGAAAACATTAGATATTTTAAAAACATTGTCAAAATGTAGCCATTTTCCTAATTTTGTAAAGTTTCTACTTGTACCTCAAAGGACTTCGGACATTGCTTATATAGAAATTATAGAAGGATTAAGAAACACTTTAGGTTGGTCTACATCAAATTCAACCCCTCAAGATATTGCTTCTAGTCAAATCCTTACTGCTTCAGCTATAAGGAACTCAATTATATCATCTAAAGTTATAGCTAATGCTTGGATTAAAGTAATTAATAATTGTAATATCAGCACTGATCATGTGCCAATTGATTTAATAATAATAGTTATACTTTTTTCAACAACAGAAGAACGGCAAAAGCAAATAGAAAACATAGCTAAGAAGCAAATAAAATTAAATATATTGAAGGAAGACATATTAGATGATGCATTTGAAAAATTTAAACCAATTCTAAAGGATTATCTCAAACATTTAATTTGTTTTACAAATTCACTTCTAAAAACCACACAAGAACCCTTGGTTCAACAATTTGCTTCACACATTTATGGATTAATGTTCTCTAAGCTAAAGGATTGTTGCCAAACTATAGCAGCTGAATTACTACAGTTTGGTTTAGACAGTAAACAGTGTGTTATGAGTATGTTAACAATATTAAATATGGTAACACAGCAAGACATATCCACATTAAAACCCCAAAGTATACAGATGCTAACATTATTAGATCGAATGGATGATATGGTTCTACCGGAGATAAGAGCAGTTATGAATTTAGTATGTGGGCTTGCTTATGCCATTGAGAATTCAGTTATTAGAGATGATATACATATGATCATAAGAAAAGAATTAGGGAGCTCTAGTCCTACAGTGAAGATTCAAGGAATTTTGGCTGGTATACATGCAGTTAAATATCTTATGCAGACTAAACATAATGAAAATGATGATATTGAACAAGCTGATGAATCTCACATGAGTTCTACCAATCATTTACCAGATGGTGATATTCGTGAGGCAGCACAGATTATTGAACATATAAGTCGAAGTACTAGACAGTTTCCAGACATGATTGCTTTTTTTTATGATGAGTTATGTAAAATAGTTAAATCTACCAATTTTATTAATAAACATTTCTTAAATTGGATTACGGATGCTGTCACTAATGATTTACAGCAAAATTTTATAGTAGAGGTAATAGAAAAAGAAAATATTGCAGAATTAAATCTTCAAATGAAACATTGCATAAATACCGATAGTGAGATAGATGAAATAATTGCCATAAACATAGCAGGATTAACTTTACAACCTCAGCAAGATGTTAGTATCATTATTCTGTCTCCATTGTTTCAACTCGTGCAATGTTTACATAAGCGTAGACACGACGGAAACTTGTCAAGTATTGATGCTTTGTTGGGGTGCGCAATAGTAATGCCTAATTTCGATATAGATTTAATTGATAATATGAGTAGTACAGCTATATCAAATATATTAGATTGTCAAGTGCACTGTGCTAATTGGTTTCGTGAATTACTAAATGCTTTTTCGTCTCAAAATGATTCAGCATTAAAATCAAAAATTTTTAATAGGATTATTGAATTAAGAAATATAGAATCTCTAATTTCTGAAATTCTAATGAAAACTAACATATTGTATAAACCACCTCTATGGAATTTCAATTTAAATAATTTCAACACAAGCATAGAAAAAATACATAAAAAGCAAAATGCTAAATCTAAGACGGCAAATAAGTTAGATTGTAGAGACGATTCAATTTTGCCCCAAACACTGAAATCGCAATCAAATTTAAATACAAACAATGTCATAAAAAATAAATTAAGCGCCTTGCAGAATATACCATTTAGACCTTTTACTTTAGATTTATTAAATATACTCAATGCTGAATTGACTGAAGAGAGTGGGCCAGATAATGAGTTAACTATAGAGACGTTAAATTTTCTTTTACATCATATTAACAATGATTTAGAAAATATACTGATTTCTAAAATTAAGAAAAATACTTTTCTCTCCAAAAATTGCCATTTTGAATTATATAGTCGCGAAAAATCTGAAGAGTGCGCTAAATCTGTTTTCGAAATTTTGCCAAATGTAATGCAGCATTTAAAATGTATAACAGCAATTTTGGAAGAATGGCTTATTGAAAAAGATAAAGAAGATAATAACGTTTTGTATAATGATAAAGTTTTAGGATGTATGACGGCTCTAGAACACATATTCAAGCTGCACACTATATATTTCAAATGGATTGGATTTAAAAACCATCAAAAATCCTTACTTAAGAATTCTTTACGAATCGTTGCTAATCTGAACGATTGCTTAAGCGGCACATATATGCAAGACCTATTACTATCCTATGCAAAATGTTTGCAAACATATGAAAAATACTGTTTTCAGCTTACAACTGCAATGGCATTAATAGATAATTTAAAGATTATTCAAGACTATTCATCTAGTCCCGCTGCAATAAAAATAATAAGAGATTTAGCAAAAAATTTTTTGTCGAAGCAATGGAAAACACCAGATGGAATAGTTGAAAAAGGCTTACATTTGAATCAAAGTATTGATAATTTTGCTAGAGAATATTTGATTTATAACGATCCTACTGAACTAAAATCTATTACTCTTCTATTACTAAACGACATGCAAGTATTCATAGAAAACCGTAATAGTCATTTACAATCATTTCAATGTATAAATAAAAGTAATTTTCTCGTTTTATATAGAAATTTAGGCAATGCGCTTTTATCTGCGACAAAAAGTCATTTAACCAAGAAGCTAACCAACCTTGAGCATTTAAAATTATGGCAAGATGTAACATTAATTTTGAAGTATATGGCAGATATTTCAAAGTCTTTGAATAATAGAAATAATTTAACAACATTTTTCAAAAAATCGCTGCCTATCGTCAAGTTATTCGTAACGCAGGGCATACCTATATTAGAGATAGAATTTAAAACAAAGACGCAAGATATATTAGATATTTTGAAAACATTACAACTATCTACAAGATTTCTTCAATCACTATGTTGCCATTCACGCTTGAAACATGATACTGCTTTGTTGAACAAAGTCCCATTTGTGAAACAACTTCTTGAAACACTTCTTTATAAAGTTAAGGCTCTGTTAGTTTCGAATAATTGTTCAGAAGCATTTTGGATGGGAAATCTGAAAAACAAAGATATAAACGGTAAAGTTATAGCCTCTCAACAATCCGAGGAAAGTGAAGAAAGCAACGAAGACTGTGATGAACAATTACCAGATGACGAGACCTACGAAAGTGATGACGAAATCCTTAATCCTGATTCAAGGAGCGTCAGTGATATAGTATAAGAGTTATTAGCATATACATAATTTGTGATGTTTGTTAAAATTTATAAAGTCGTATATATTGTTATTTTTTTATAAAACAAAATTTTGAATAAACAATACTACCACATGTAAAAATTTTACCTTTTTACTCAAGTAATTTATTAAGTTTTAATCATTAAAGGTAAAGATATATTTTGTACTAGCGACCCGCTCGCGGCTTCGCCCGCTTAAACCACAGAATACTAATAAGTA
>DWAN01003873.1:0-12863 GCA_018230445.1 Heliconius hewitsoni
AACGCCGCGCTTTGCCTCGACACCAGAGCGAAGAAATGGAAATATAAATTTAAAATGGAAATATATTACTTAGTACTTCCACATAAAATAATTTAAGTTTTATTGTTCTATCAATTTCGTTTCTATTAACATAGGATGTATCACATCACTTTTTTATCTATCGCTCTACCTTTAAAGAATATATTATGTGTGTTATCGGATTAAAAACACTTTAAAAATTAAAAATAATCTAATTGATTCTAAGTGAATGATGCAGTGCCGTAGGCGCAGTGGGAAAGCGAAACCTGTAAACGGGTTGGTTGTGGTTTCGATTCCCAATTCGTAGAATTAAATATTGAAATTTCGCAATTTTCGCATTATTGCGTCTTTCTTTTATCTTTTATATTTAAATTTACACAATATCTAAAAAAATACTAAATATCATATTAACATAAACACATTATATAGTTTGCATAATATATTTAAATATGTTAGCATTCAATATAATTTATTATATTATAGCCAGTTGCTTCATTTTACAAAAATTTATGGTAAAAGTATATTAGGTAAGTGTTACAAGTAGGTAACCAGTATCGATCACACCTTTTAAAGCGATCTTAAGAATGATTTACCGTTAGTTAAAGGGAAGGTCGTATAAATACTTATTGACTTTATTATGATATTTTGTATTTAAACTTACAATTTTGAAATATTTTAAAGTTGAAGTGACATAATTTAAAATTTTCTCTCAGTGTCACGCTGTATCTCTATATAATAAAATAATATATGTACACTGTATGCGGCGTCGAGTTCCGCCAGCGGAAAGTAATAGTATCTTATAATGTAAACAAAGTACCTGTAAACAAGGTTCCCAAGTTCCCTCTGTCTACCCTGCTTTGCACGGGGCACAGCGTGAAGCTAAAAGTATTTATATATACGTAAAATATACACTGTAAAATCTTATATGTATATGTAGTATTTTATACGCTAAGGATACTAATTGAAAATAAGTAAGAGGATTTTGACGCACGAACACAAATTATGACACATAATTATAAAATCCATGCATTTCTATCGAATTCCTATAATGTAAGGCCAGTGGTGGCATAGTGGGGGCATAAGCGTGTGACTGACTGTAAACTGAACGGAATATTTAATATTTTCCCTCTCCTCGCTCTGGTAACGAGGCAAAGCGCGGCGTTGAGTCCACTCAACTCGTAATGCCTCAAGAATTAGCAAGAAATGGGGAACGGAAGTGTCTTAATGGGTACAGAGAGTCTTATCGCTAGGTTCCCAGGTTCCCTTCACCTACATCTATATGAGATGTGATATGTGCGGGACACAGCGTGAAGCTTAAAAAAAACTATTCATCGAGCAGTTATCGGCACCAAGTAATTAAAACGGTCGTCAGTTCTATCATAGTATATAGCAGCTAAATAATCAAAACGCGTTGTAAATAATTTTTCTCTGTGACATTTCAAGGTCATTTGAACGTTCATGAATGTTCATGATAAGGAAATACAGATTTACTATGTTATAAGAATATAATAAGAGTTCAATTATTTCCGGTATCTAAGTAGTATTGAATAGTTTTTTTTCACGCTGTATCCCGCACACAGCAGGGTAGGCAAAGGGAACCTAGTGTTAAGACACTCCGTTCCCCACTTAACGCCAATCAACGCCGCGCTTTCCCCTCGACACCAGAGCGACGAAATGAAAATATAAATGTAAATAAATATTTCATCTTCTCGATTTACATGCACACTATGTGCCCCTGTGCCACGACTGGCCTCGATTAATAGTTTTCTTCTTAAAAATAGTCTAACCGTCAACACACCTGTAGCTCCTCTGGTGTTGCACAGGGTCTTGGTTGGTAGGGGGAGATCACTTACCATCAGGTGACTCGTTTACTTTGTTTTTTTTTTATTTTTTGTTAGGAAACAATTTAGTAGGAAATATATACTAATATTAATATGATAAAGTTGAAGAGTTATTTATAATAAACTTTTTTTGTTTCGATGTAACATTTAAAATGCATCATATTAAATCATTTTAATAATTTTGCCGTAAACAACTAGTTAGTAGCTTTGGTCGAAAACAATGAATTGTTTTATCAATTTCCTTTCCATTATCAGAAGACGTACATCACATTTTATCTATCGCCTCATCGTATTACATTTAAAATACAAAAATAATCAGCTTCATGCTGCTTCCGCACACAACAGAGTAGGCAGAGGGAATCTAGTGTTAAGACACTCTGTTCTCCATTTTTCAAAATAAGTCCAATAGATTTGTAGAGAATAAATTGTGGCTATGGCGCATTTGGGGGACGAATTATTTTTATTTCAATCGATTTAGTAAGACAAAATTACTGAAGAAATTACCAAAATAGCTATTATTCAAAATGTTATCAAACACTATTGTTTAATTCTTTTTTCATTGAATGTTGATAAATATAAATTTTAGATTAGATATGTATCCATTAAATGATAGGCCGTCGTGGCGCAGTAGTACAAGCGACGGTTGTCGGTTCGATTCCCACTCGAAAATTAATTATTATTTATTAATATATATGTACAGTCTTCGCTCTGGTAACAAGACCGAGCGTGGCCTAGAGTTCTGCCACTCAACACGCCTCGAAAATTCTAATAATATATCTTAAGTTGCGCCCAACGCCGCAATTACTCTAAAAAGGGGAAATTCAAAGAAATCTATTCTTATCGATTAAAGTAAAAATCAAAGTCAAAGTCCTTTGTCCCTGGCATTTAAATCGTTTATTTACTCAGCTGGTTGAAAGTAATTACGTACGTACGTATGTACTTCTATTTAATATCGATTTTAATTTAAACTTTTGCATTTTGTTGCTTCATAATTGTTAAGATCATGTTTATATGAGCCCCTGCAAGGAATTCGAGGAAATGAACCATTAAATATTTTCATTTATTCATTCTGGTTTAGTGGCAAATCGGGGTGTTGAGTTCTGTCACTTATCGCTCAACGACTCCAGCGGCGGGGGCGGCGGGGTGTACACTAGGTTCTCGCTGCCTACCCTGCGACATTCAGGATACAGCGTTATGCTGAAAAAATGTTATAAGATAATTATTTTTTTGTCTATCATGACAACCATCGCGTTATGCTAACTAATTTATTCATGCTATTAGCAAGCTTACGAGGAACAAAAATAACTTATAAAACTATAGTTGGCGATATGATCAAGTGAAAGTATAGACGCGGACGATCAAACAAATAAACTTGACATTTGTAGAGCATAGTCATTGAGGCTGGTTCTAATAAAATATAATTCGCAGAATTGAATTTAGATTTTTTTACAGAGTTCTTTCTAGATTTGAAAAGTAGGAATTGATCTGGATTATTATTTTTGAATGAGTTATAAAGTATAAATTATATATAAATTAAAATTAAATTAAATCAACTTCGCGCTGTATCCCCACCTCCACCACCCACCGAGTGGGAAACCCACTTTCCGCCGAATTCGGGAGGCATTGCGAGCGGAACTCATCGCCGCGCTTTGCCTCGACCCCAGAGCAAAGATATGAAAATATCAATACATCCTCAAGTGGTGATCGAACCTGAACCTGAACCTATATATATATACCGTAAAATCGACTGGTTCAGGTTCGATCACCAGTCGAGGAAGTGAAATATTCATTTATTCGTTTCTTTCTTACTAATATTAGGTTTGAGTCCAAAACTATATACAAAAAGGCACTGCGAAAAATCTAAATTAATATTATATAAGAATCCACAACTTATAATATTATAATATTGGAGACAACCATAATGTATTGTTTATAGAAATATTTTTAAGCGTGGTTTATTATATAATATTAATAAATTAAGTTATTCTTCAAATTAACCTACAATTTACGTCAATATTAATGTTAGAAATTGTTTTTTGTTATAAGTGAAACTATTAAAGTTAATTTTATTATCTAGTCCACTTAAGGGTGCACTTAACAATCACGTAGATATCGACTAGTCTGTTACATGTTCGATGTTCTAAGACTTAATTTTTTACTCGGAACTATGATTAAAACGTTTTTTTAGCTTCATTATCTATCATCTCTATCTATCGGAGGGAAATTTAGTGTTCACTCCGTTCTCATTAAGACACTTCCAATTTCTGCCAAATTCTGGAGGTATTTACAGTCGTGCGCTTGTAGATTTTGGTCTATAATGTTATCGTATCCTATAATTTTATTATAGCTATTCGAGTTGGTGTAACCCATTATAATTTTTAGCTCAAAAATTAAATTTCCCGATCGGGGCACGCAAAGTCCCGCTTTTTATTTCTTTTTTCCACGTACTATGAGAAGTCTTTTTTCTTCATGTTTTTAATAGATACTAAAAGTTTCATAGAAATACAAATAAGTACCAAAACAATATAACTATCTATTATAATTTTAAATGGAAAAGCGAGATTTCACCGAGATAAAATATGGCAACGCTGTGTCTCATACACAACTCACAGGTATTTCCATTTCAATACAGGGACGAAGCCGCAGGCAACAATTATCTTAACTACTTATAAAAAATTAACTTCACCTCTCTTCTCTATGTTTTATCACGCCTGTAGAAAAGTAGTCAGAGATAGCCTAGTGTTACAATACTTCGTTCTCCATTTCATTTATTCCATATAGACATAAGTGCAGAGAATAAATATTCCTCACATAAATACGGACATTTATTATCTTATCATAATTACACATACCGTATGGATGAAATTAATTATAGATATATTTATTACTTAAATTTTTCTGCTCGTTTTAAGACGAGTTCATAATTTTTTACGTTATCATATTTTAGAACGGTAGGCAAAAATAGCCTAGTTTCAGAACACTCCGTTCTACATTTAACCGAGACATCAATGTTGAGAAGCCGACCCTAAACGCCGAACGTTATAATAAAAAAACGAAAATGGAAATGATTAATCAGATTATTTTAAATAAATAGCTTCACACTATGTTCCGAATATAGCAGGGTAGCTAAAAGAAACCTAGTGTTAAAACACTCCGTTCCCCACTTTCCGGCGAATTCTTGACACATTGCGTGTTGAGCGGCGGACCTCAACCCCGTGCTTTGCCTTGTTACCAGTGCGGGGAAAAGAAAATATTTAATAATCCACTATCCAGAGAGGAAATCGAATCCACAACCGTCGCGTTTACAGACACACGCTGCTTTACAGGGGCCATTGCGTGCGCGCCATGACGACTTAAATGATAATAATTCTGTATATTTATACTCTCAAGTGGAAATCGAACTCCCAGTCATTAGTCGGATGCCACTTCATTTCGCTGTGGCATGTTAAAAGTAAATTACATAATCATATTTAATAGTAGACAATGCTAGATTTTTTTTTCCTTTAAAGTGTACGGTTATTAATATGTTATTATCACCAGAAAACCCAACAGCAGTGAGTAAGGTTTACTTACATAGTTGTACGTGCGATATTGTATTTCTATGGAGCTATAAATATAAGAATTATCATAAATATAAGACAATTCCGTGGTCGAATGACACAAATCCTTAATGAACCCTTTTAAAATTATACGAGGTCGTCTAATGCCACGAAGCGAAGTTGGGTTCGATTCCCCGGAGGACTGAATTATTTTTGTTTACTCGCTCTGGTGGCGAGGGCGGCATTCAGTTTTACTACTTATTATGCAACATCTAGAAAATTAGACAGGAGAGTGGAGTGTTTTAGCACTGGGTTTTAAATGGGGTATTTAACTATTATTTTTATTTTTATAGTTCCTTTCAAACAATTTATCTTTTAACAAAAGAAGGAAATATAACCGCACATCTATAAAATTCCAATTAAAGTTAGATTCGTTTTATCCAAATAATTCATTTGATTTTCCTTATTAATATCAAGTTGGTAAGTCCTTGAACTACACGTCAGTAGATACGTAGTAATGTACTCATAGTGGTAGTATTATAAATATAATGTATATTCATACATAGTACACGATTTAGTGCCGCTACTCTACACGCAATACGTCGAGGATTCGGTGGGATAGTGGAGAACTGAAGTGGTTTAATGGGAACGGAGTGTTTTAACACTGGATTCCCAGGTTCCTTCTGCCTACCCTGCTATATGCGGGATGCAGCGTAAATCTGAAATATTGTGATTAATTGTTTTAAGATAGTCTTTGTCCTTAAGTATATTCTTGAACAAACTGTGTACAAAATTTCATGACGTTAGCTTAAATAGTTTACGTATTAAAACGTAACAAACCAACAAAGTTACTTTCCATTTATTATTTTAGTATAAATATTAATTAACGTCAACACCACCTAAGAACGAATGCAATATTTTCTATCTTCTCAAGTCCACATATTACAAGGAAGGCTGAAATAAATGTATACACTCCGTATTGTATCACTCCGTATTTCTCAAAAAAAGTAATACAATACAGTTGGTCACACGAGGTTTTTAACTCAACGAAAACTCAACTTTAGGTTACCAAACCGAGTAATATCGAACCCACAACCACTGTACCCCTACATACATAAGTGATGCTGCCGTACTGCGCCACAATTCTCATTCAATGACTTACCTAATATATATATTTAAGAGATATCAATCTTTCTCGTATTTTCTAAATAACAATCACTATCATAATTAAATATTTAAACTTTCTATAAAAGATATACGACGCGTCGGTCTGTAGACTTTACTTTAAGCAAATTTGTGTATGTATGTATGTACATACGTTAAGCGTCAACGCCAAATGTTGTGATATGATGGAAAATTTAAAAATATAGCTGATTTTTAATTCAATATTAATGTTATTTGTACATAGATATGCAAATAACAAAAGAATAGTCAAAATCGGTTCATCCAGCCAAAAGTTTTGAAGTAACAAACATAAAAAAAAATTATCGAATTGATAACCTTATTAAGTACTACTAACCTTACGTTAGTTAAAAAAGAATTTTTAGATCGGCAAGAAATCGAAGAACAGATACAAAAAAACATAGTTATTGAATATAGAACCTCCTCCTTTTCAAAACAAGATATCGATTAAATAATAGTTCAAATTTTTTGTCAATAAATTCGTCTTAAATTTATGACGGTAATTAAAACCGTATAGTGATCGTGATTCACACTTAGTTATGAAGGATTTATTTTTCTATACTAATAGATTTTTATAACATGCCTACGCGTGGTGACGCAGCGGCACGGCGTCTGACTGTAAACGCGACCGTTGTAGGTTTGATTTCTATTTGGGTCCAAGAATTATTTACATTACCTCATTCTGGCCGCCTTCTGCTACCCAACATAAATGCTTAAAAAAAAATTAAGCATTTTTTCAACAAATTATTATTAGTTACGTAATTTTCTCTAAACAATTAAATTTATCAAGTGTAATATAGATCTTTATACTATTATTAGCGACCCACACGTGGCTTCGCCATAGAATAACCATTGCTCGAAGTTGCAATAATCTTTGTCATATAAAAACATTGAAATATCACCTTGCAATTCTCAATTATGTCTTGTCACAAAATGCCTTATTGTGATTTATTTATTTTTAAGAGATAGATATAGATAGATATTATAGGGTATCGCGGATATTTTAGAACTAATAAAACTTAATGTTTTTGTAGCAATGTACTTACTTACATATATTTAACTATTTCTGCAGAAATTAGAATTTTCGAATTGCTAATCTAATCAAAGGGTTTTTCAGTTATTATTATTTCATTACTTAAGGCAAACTAAGAAATAAACTGTAATGATATTTAGCCTGTAGCACTCCTGAGGAATGTAGCTTACATCCAAAAAACAACTAAAGACGCGACGGTTATGGGGTTCGATTTCTATTAGGGGGAATGAAATATTTCATATTTTCATTTCCTCACTCTGGCAACGAGACAAAACGCATCGTTGAATGTCGCTTCTCAAAACGCAATGCCTCTAGAATTCGGAAAAAAGTGGTGAACAGAAATGTTTTAATAGGAACGAAGTATCTTAACACGAGGTTCCCAGGTTCCCTCTGCCCACTCTGTTATGTCCGGAATACAGTATGAAGCTAAAAAAAATTAATTAAAACAAACACTTATGATTCATCTTATAAGTGAACTGACACGATAGTGAGTGAACTTGAGTGAGTCACCAACTCGAACAGGTAGAGAATTTATAAATAAAACAAAACGAATATGTCAATAGCAAGGTGAAAGCTTACTAATAAGATATTAAGTAGGTTACTTAACTTGTATGAGGATAAAGTTGTATAACTGAAAATTTTAAAAATAAGAGGCCGTCACGGCGTAATGGGAAAATCGTACGAGAGGTTGTGTGTTTGATTCCCTCTCGACGAAATGGAGTATTTAATATTCATTTTTCTAGCGAGGTAATGCGCGGCGTGGATTCCGCTTCTCAACACACAAAGCTCTTTAGATTTCAGCGGAAAGTGGGGAATTGCATGTTGAGTGGCGGAACTTAACGCCGTACTTTGCCTTGACACCAGGGCGAAGAAATAAAAATATAAATGTAAAACACTAATTCATTTCCTCGCGTGGGATTAAACCCACAACCAGTCCATTGTACAGTCACACTTTGTACCCCTACGCCACGATTGACCTGGATACAGTGTATTTGAATATAGACCAGATACTTCTTAATTCGATTCGGATGAAGAGTATTATAATATATTTTTTTTTATTTTCTCGCAACGGCTTTCTAGAGCGCGGCGTTTAATTTTGCCACTTGCACTCAGTATAATCAACCTAGGACAAAGATGCAGATAATGGCATTTCTTTACACTCTAATCTCATGAGACCAATCATTGGTCGTGGATTCAAATATAAATGAAGAAAATAAGCATCACGCTGTATCTCGCGCACAGCAGGGTAGGCAGAGGGAACCAAGTGTAAGATACTCCGTTTACCACTTTCTGCCGAATTCTGGAGGCATTGCGTGTTAAGTGGCAGAACTCAACGCCGCGCTTTGCCTCGGCGCTAGAGTGAAGAGATGCAAATATAAATTTACGTAAATATTTCCCACAACCAGTCGGTTTTACAGTCCCACTTGTTAGTGGCCTTTAATATAATAAATAGATTATTTTAAACAAAGAGCTTATTGGACTTATTATTATTAATTTCTAACATTTATTAAGAACGTGAAAATATAATTTAAATATATAATTTGTTTGTTTCAGTTTACCATCTGGTCACAAATGCTGAAGAAATCTTCTATTTACATATTTAAAAAATGTCTTAAAAAATATATTATATTGATCAATGGCTTATGAAGAGTGTGGATCTTCCAACGGTCTTATTTAATTCTTGAAGTTAAGTAGTGGAGTGGTAAGAAGAAAGAGAATACCTGAAAGAAGTTGACACAAGAAAAAGCGTTTAATCCAAAGAAAAACTTAGAATAATTTTATAAAGAAAGGCGTGAAATCATCCATGGTGTCTGACTGCGATTATAGTAGGTTCGATTCCTTGGCGAGGGTATATTTAGTTTCAATAGTATCCTGGTTAAACTTACCAAGTCGATGGGTTTTATACAGCACCAAATTTCTGAAATATTACTACTATATACTTTATTTCACTTAAAACTATATATATTACATACAAATAAGTCTAATATGGATATGTACAAAAATTATACAATCAGCCGTGACGCAGTTGCAATGACAGTGTTGATCTAAGATTCGATTTCCAGATAAGGAAATTACATACAAACTAATCAAAATGTAGCTTTTGAATGTAGAAATTGCATATAGATGCATTAAACAGGACATTAACACATACTATAAAAAAAATATATATATATTCGATTTTTTGTAAGATTTATCAATTATTATAGATATACTACGATTTTTCAGTAGCTAAAATATTTGGATTATAATAATTTGCCCTTTCAATTATCATTTAACAATAACACATAAATTTTTCTATCCAGATGCTAGTTTCTAAGTGGAGTGGTGAGCTAAACCGTAAACTCCTGAGATTATATTGTATAATTTATTGTTATATCTTAGGATAACTGACTTTCATGACTGATCTTAGGAAACTTCTATAAAGTAATAGTAAAAATTAAATTTAGTACAATGTGCGGTGTTGAGTTACCACTCAACACGTAGTGTATCACTTTCGAGCGGCAAGTAAAGAACGAACTGTCTTAGCTCTAGATTTCGTTCTGTTTACTTTTTTATCGAGAGGAACCCGTGAGTAAGGTTATGTGGGATCCATGGATCAGCAGATATAGGCCGTCCACAATTCCCACTAAAACCTCACGTTTCCTTCTCGACCGCCACAAGCCGGGGCTACGGGAGCCAAGGATTCTTCCATAACCCTGGAGGATTCGTTGCCTCTCTGCG
The DNA here is from genome assembly GCA_018230445.1 of Heliconius hewitsoni. Taxonomy (NCBI): domain Eukaryota; kingdom Metazoa; phylum Arthropoda; class Insecta; order Lepidoptera; family Nymphalidae; genus Heliconius; species Heliconius hewitsoni. The sequence continues at coordinate 10,335 of DWAN01003873.1, forward strand.
AGACTAAACGCTAAGCTAATAAAAAAGGTTGTATCTATAGTATAAAAATTTAACGTGGCCAAGTTAAAACACAATAAAACTGAATTAAATATTGTTTAAACGGTATTAAAGTGAGTTCAAATCTTACTATGTTCAAATTTTTATACAAAATTCAATTCAATTTTGTGAGTATAGATATTGTAATTTTTTTTATTGTATTATAAAATTGAAAATTTTATTCAAATTGTATTAATTGTTATTGGTGGTGGTGTCATAATGTAATAAAATGAATTTATTTATTATTTAGCGGGAAAATATTTATAATAATAGTTTTATATTAACAAAACAAGCTTTCAAGGAAACTTCCTAAGCATTTATGGGGTCCCTTATAAATAATATACTTTAAATTATTAAATCACCATCGATTAATGGATTTTTTCTCCACTTGGTGAATAATATTAAAAATAAGTAATTGAAGAGTGTAGTGTCTTTCATCACTCAGAGACAATCAAATTCAAAATCAAATTAAAAAAGAAGCAATATTTATTATAATATAATTAATTGTTAACAAAAAAATACAAATAAATATATGGTAAAAAAATCTTAACATTAGGTTTCCTATTTAATTACTAACATTTAATATCAGTTTGCTTATTATTTTTATGTTATTGGTAATTTAAAACGTTACGACAATAATTGAAAGTAATCATTACAAGTAAGGAACCCCATAAAAAATATGTTATATTCAATAATAGATATAAGTTATAAAATTATAAAAAGGCTGCTCTAGACATAATTTGTTATAAGTATAGTAAGTATTTATTTAATTAAATATAAATCAAATTGTTGTTATTTTATTTTATATCAAGAAAAAACAAAAAATTGAAAGATTTTCTAACACAAGCATGTGACCGTAAATGTCACAGGTTGTGGGTTCGATTCCCACGCGACGCAATAAAACATTAAATATTTTCATTTTCGCGCTCCGGCAACGAGGCAAAGCGTGGTGTTTTACCTCTAGAATTCCTCGGAAAGTGGTGAATGGAAGTGTCTTAATACTAGGTTCCCTCTACATCGTGAACCTATATTTTTTATTACAATTACAAATGCATATAAATAAAAAAATATAAGAAACAAAGGTGACTGATATAAAAAAGCCACAGTTCGATCAGTGGACAAATTTTCTAGAAGAATTTCCCCTGCTCTCGATTTTGTGTGAGAGCCTGTAGATTTTACTGTTTCGCTTACAATTTGTTTTACTTCACGATGTATCCCGCATATAGCTTAGTAGGCAGAGGGAACCTGGGTACCTTATTTTACTCTCACTCCGTTCTCATTAAGACACTTCCGTTGCCCACTTTATGCCGAACTCTGGAGGTATTGCGTGGCAGAACTCAATGCAGCGTGTTGCCTCGTTACCAAAGCGAGAAAACCCAGAGTCTCCCGAGAAAGAATTGAACCCACAACCGTTGCGCTTATAGCCACACGCTTGAGCTCCTGCGGCCACGACGGCCTCACCTATTGACATCCTAAGATAATATATTAGCATTTTTATTGGCAATAATAGTCTTATTAGAAATCAACAGTCTCTTCTATCGGCTGACCTAAGCCAAACACAATATGGCATATCGAAATAATGATTCAGAACTGGGTCAATGGTCGCTAGAACATTTGAGGACGTCGTATTAGTTAGTATCCGTTAAATAAACAAAAAAGTTATTGTTAAAGTAAAACTTTTATATGCATATTTTTTTCTTTCAAAAGAATTTTTGTTGAATTTGATTGATCATAATGACAAGTCGAAAGCGTTAGTTGATATTTGTCTGATTGCTTTAATGTATAACAGATTCACATAAAAATTTTTGCAAAATAAAATTAATGCAATATATATTATTTTTATGTTACTTTCTTAACTTACTTCATAATTTTCTGCCCAATTTGCAGGTGTATAAGTGGCGAAATTCAACATCGCAGTCTTACTTCTTATCAGAGCAAAGAAAATCTAAATATAAATAAATCATTCCCTCAAGTTGACATTGAACCTACAAATGCCACCGTGCCGCTGCCACCACTACCTTAGAGTACTTTTTTCTAAAAGCGCAAAACTGAGTGTCATATATATTATCAGAACACTATATATATCTCGATCTGATTTCAGTTTCACTTTTCAGTTTTAAAATATATGTGTATATAGTCAAAACTCTATATTTATTCTTTTCATTATGGCGTTCCGAGCGTGCCAATTGAGCACAAAATTACTTCGCCAATGTCACGTTGAATGGAGAATACACGAGAGATGTATGGATGGATGGTGCATATACATACCTACGAACATGCAAGTTGAGGGTAGTAGTCCAGTGTTAGTGGGAAACTTGGAACTACCGATATGGGTTATAAAAACATAGGTAGATAGTAGTCATAGGGCACCTAGAGTTCTCGCCGCCGTACAACTTATTTATGTTGTTAGCATCTCTGTAGGGAGATTTTTACAAATTTATAAAAATTTCGACGTAGCTTGGCGAGAACGTATGGCTCAGTGGTCAGAGCGCC
>DWAN01003874.1:0-12862 GCA_018230445.1 Heliconius hewitsoni
GTGGAAGGAAGTTCCTACGTATCTTATTCTATTGCACATAAGTGTTCATGATTTCATTTAATGACTATGCATTCTCATCTTAAATTTATTGCAGGTAAACAATATTCAACATATCGCGTACACACCAAGCATAGAAGGTTTAATATCCAAGATATTGGATACATATTTCATACATTTCAAGTGCACTCATACACTCGACCTACCGTTAGTCGACTTGGTAAGAAGTTGTTATTCAGGCAAGATTGCAATCCACACATTGCTCTCATTATACTAATGATACTGATATTCTCTAACCTTTGTTGATGATATGATAGCTTTTTTTTTGGGAACCTAGTGTTAAGACTTTCCAATCCCCATTTTCCGGTGAAATTCTAGTGTTGAGTGTGTTGTGTGTTGTGTGAGTGTGGTGCCGTACTGTGCGGCAACTGGCATCATTATACTATATATATTAATATACTGTGGTTGCTAATAATGACTTGAAGTATAAGTCAAAATACTTCAGCTCAGCGTCAAGCCAAATATCAAAACACTATACCGCGTACTCAGTTTAGTTTTTAATATTATTTGTAGTTTTGAATTAAAACAAAATGCCAGAATTAGAAGCTAAAAGAAAAGCTGAAGAGCTTTCTCTAGTACCAGCAAAAAAAACTCGCCATGAAATATCCGTAGTTGGTACACGAGAAAAGGCTGTTGTAACCTCTTCGGTAAGTTAGTTTTATTACATATTAAATTTAAAATTCTTATATAGCAAAATATGTATTTATCACTAAAATAAATCTAAGTTAATTAACAGTTATCATCATCTAATTTAATTATTCATTATAATACAATTTAAACATGTAAAACTTCTGCTGATTTCAGGTGCCTAGAACTTCCAACTTATACGCACCGATTATGCTACTGGAAGGACATCAGGGTGAAATCTTCACAGCTAAATTTCACCCAGAAGGAAAACATTTAGCATCTGCTGGTTTTGACAGACAAATATGTAAGATATATTCATTAAATATCCTTACAGTATTTTTAATATTCTTTTCACAATTTGTGGCTCACTTGCCGTTACAAATTTTGTCATATATTCATCAGTATTTATATAGTGTTATTAGGTAAATTTCCTAAAATGAAATTTTACTACAATTACTTAACAAGATGACTATCATAAAAATACACAAAGTTGTTTGTACATTTACATTTTATGGTATAAATGCAATTTTTTTTGTTAGCTCAATCAGTTAAACTTTATACATAAAGAATACTGAAATTAATAAAATGTAATAAAATAAAAATACTTTTTTGGAACATATAAACTTTCTATCCATAATTGTTATTAATTTTCCAGTCCTGTGGAATGTCTATGGCCAATGTGATAACATCATGGTAATGAAAGGCCACACTGGTGCCATAATGGAATTGTGTTTCTCTCCCGACGGTGCCCACATGTACACCTGTGCTACCGACACTACAGTAGCAGTATGGGATGTACCGACTGGTACAAGGATTAAGAAGCTGAAGGGGCATGCAGGTTTTGTTAACTCTGTTTCGGGTAAGTCCTTTTATAGTTTTAGTGATTGAATGAGTAATGTTTTTATTATTTTTATATTTATTTATTCACATGTTAAGGCAAATTTAGAAACATAGAAAATTTCATATTCAACGCAAACATACACTTTTTGAAAATCCAGGCATTGTCAAAATTTTTATTTGCTTATTGTAACTTATTTTTCCTGTTAACTTGTATTGAATTAGTTTAATAAAAATGAATGACTTAGTGTTTGAACAGCTTACAAGAAGTTCAATTTTAGTCCTGTTGCATTGTATTTTTTAAATACAAAAGGCTTATTAATTGCTATAAAAGAAATTTGAATTCTAATTGTAAAGTTATAGGTATCTTGCATAACCTACTAAAATAAAAACAACACACATACTTATGTATGTATATTAATATTAAATCTCAAGAACTATACATTGGAATAGAAAAAAAATTGTGATGAATTTATAGAAAAATACCATTGAATATATCTAGTCTTATTATTTATTTCTATGTATACCACTGTATTTGCAATTAGAGTTACCTCAGCCACTAAGAATATATAATGTGTTATGCAGAACTCATAGTTGTTTCCATATGACCACATGGGCAAATTTACAGGTAAAAGCTAGTTGGACATAATGCCTTTTCATAATGTTAAATTGTAAATCACAAAATATATTAACACAAAATCAATGAATAAAAACAATCACATACAAATAGATATGCGTGAAAAGAGTATGACAGAAAAGTATTTAAGACAATAATATTATGAAAGTCACAATATATATTTTTCTTAAAACATTTGTCTTATTCTATTTTCCTTTCATATTATATCTTATTTTCATTGACTGTGAGAATAAATATTTAAAGGCAATACTAAAGTTTGTAAGGAGGGCTCAAAAATAAAAAAATATTATTTTATTTTCTTATCTATTACTTTCTTTACATTTCTGTATTCTAGATACATACTCGTAGAGTTTGTATGCAATAAATATATTTAAAGTGAATTCCAGGTGCACGTCGAGGTCCAGAACTTCTAGTTTCAGCATCAGACGACAACACAATAAAACTATGGGATGCCAGAAAGAGGAATCCTATAGCTTCGTTCGATAGTACATATCCTGTTACATCGGTATTATTTAATGATACAGCAGAGAAGATCATATCTGGTGGCATTGATAACGTTATCAAGGTGTGGGATATAAGGAATAATCAGATAGCGTACAAGATAAAGGGACATACAGATACAGTTACTGGTAATTATTAGATTCTTTTTAGCTTCATGGCGTATCCCGCATATAAGAGTGTAAGCAGAGGGACCTAGTGTCAGTAGACACTGTGCTCCTCATACACTAAAACTTTTTGGCTATTGAGTATTGACTGGTGAAACCGCACCGCATTTAGAGTCATATACTTTATGTTGGTAAAGAAACAAATCCTATAGCAGATATCAGAGCAGAAACAAAAATTTTTCAATCGTTATTTTAATACAAACAATTTATGATTGAAATGTTTCCTCCTAGACGATAATTTGAACACCATTCACCTTTATTATCATAAAGGGTGGGTAGGGTGCGGGACTAAAGCCATAGCGCGGCGTTTAGTCCCTCCACCCTACACGCCATGTCTTCAAAAGGGTACATGGTATATGGGGAACAGAGTGTCTTAACACTAGGCTCACTTAGCCCACTCAGTTTATTTCACGCTGTATCCCATTGTATATCAGTGTAGGCATATATTTTTTTTATCTTTTTATTTCACCTCCAGGCATGGCTCTTTCCTACGACGGCTCCTATCTTTTATCAAACTCAATGGACAATACACTAAGAATATGGGATGTGAGACCGTTCGCGCCTTCAGAGAGATGTGTTAAACTGCTGTCAGGTCATCAGCATAACTTTGAAAAGAATTTACTCAGATGTGCCTGGTCACCTGATGGGTCTAAGGTATTTATTAATAAATAAATATTTAAAATTTTCCATTCCATCCTGCATATATTGTGTAAGGAAAGGTCCGTCCGTTCCCTACTTTTTGCAGAATTCTCGTAGCATTGCCTGTTTAGTGGCGGAAAGGCGGCGGCGGAAGCTTTGCCTTATTACCAGAGCGACGAACTAAAAATATTTAACAATTTTAAGACAAGTGGGAATCGAACACACAACCATAGCATTTTTAAAAGTCACACTTTCTTGCCACCTGGTCACGAGGGCCTCTAACTACTAAGGTATTGATATTTATTTTGCTCTCTCTCCCTCCTACAACCAGGTGGCAGCAGGTTCCTCCGACAGGCACGTGCTGGTGTGGGACACCACGACGCGGCGCGTGCTGTACAAGCTGCCGGGGCACCGCGGAGCCGTCACCGACGTGCACTTCCACCGCAACGAGCCCGTTCTGCTGTCTGCCTCCGCTGACAAACTTATTTATCTGGGGGAGATTGAGCCCTAAGACCCTTCCTAACAAACCTCCTGACTCCTAGACCTTCCAATAAAAAAACCAAGGAAATTAGATTATAAAACAATATAACTACATCTCTATAATTTAGCTTACCCTACCTTTTCCTAAAAGTTATCCTAAGACATAGACCATATTCCATAGTAATTGGGGAAATTGAGCTCAATAACCCTGGACAAAATAATCAAACAGATGATAGTTTATGAGGAATTTCCATGTTAATCATATTTTTCTATATATGAAGTAAATCTACTACCCAACCCCTCACTCCATTCCACTCCCACCCTACACTGCATCCTTATAAAGATTGAAAAATATTTTTTTAAGAAAGTTACAATATTCTATCTAAAAATGTATAAATAATTAAAACATTAGTACTTTAACTTTGTAATATAATGTACTGAATAAGATTTTTTTTATATTAAATTGTGATTATAAATATATTGTTTCATTCGTTTTTTTTTTTCATCTTAATCCAGCCATACGTAATTAAAAACAAATATAATAATATATAATAAGAAGAACACACTTTCTACATCAAGCAAGACAAGTACTATAAAATAATTAACTATAAACAGTCAAGTCTCTACTCGAATGGTTTACAAGTGACCTTTGAAGAGTTCCAATATTCATTGTTTTATTATACATTACTAGAGGGAGTAAATGAAAATATTTATGTATTTTATGATTGTGCCCCTGTGCCATCACTGGCCTATAAGGCTCATAACTGATTGTAACAATAGACTATCTAAACAGACCTTCAAAATGATGAAGGAATTTCTTATTTTCTAATATTGTATTTCCTTAACTAGAAATGGGATGCTAAAATAAGCACAAAACAAAGAATTATCTGTTTCATAAATTCAAGAATTTGTAATGGTTGTATTTTAACTAACTTGAAAAAGGAGGAAGGCATTAAAATAATATTTGAATATAAAAATATTAAATAATATATTTTACACTATTCTTGACTATACCATATATTTATAATATTATACACAAAGGCTCTTTGGTGGTGGCAATTCAGGAATAAAACCTAATTTGAAATCTGCACTTTCGAATGCTTCAATATCAACTTGGGATAGTTCTTCCACCTTACTATATATCCCTTCTTCATTATAACATGTTTGTTCAGAAGTATTAGCAAACACCCCAAATACATTTGTCACTGGTTTATTAGAAATTTGAAAGATATTGCTACTAGAAGGCGGGGTCAAACTCATCTGAGTGTCAAAAATGTTAGTAGGTTCCATTTTCTGTGCAGCACTACTAAATATACTAGCTGCAGTATTCTGAGCTCCATAAGTAGGTGGAGGTGGCCCAAAAACATTTTGTGTAGCTTGAGAAAATATTGATTTGGCTTGATTTTGTGTGTGAAATTGAGGTTGATGATTTTGTTGAAAAACATTTTGGTTAGCTTGAGCAAAAACTGATTTTGCTTGATTATTAGCACCACTAAACACTGTATTCTGGTTACCTAACCTGCTAAAAACTGATGATTTTTGAGAACTCTGAGCAAATATTGAATTATTGGGGGCATTATTAATCGTGGATGTATTTTGTACAGCGCTGCGAAAGAGTGAAGAGGCGTTACTGCCAAAGTTATGTGATGTACCAGTACTTAAATTTTCATTTTGAGACTGTGGAGCTAAAACAAATGAAGTCATAATATAAATATTTTTTATATTTTTAGTAAAATACAATTATGTTATGATCTAACTCACCTCTATAAGTATATTTGGAACCGTAAATATGTTCAAATCTGCAACTCTGTCCGAAACGACAATGACCTTGTTGAAAAAATTTACATACAACCATTGTGGTAATTTAAATTAAATATTATATTTTTTAAATCGTTCTAGTCATTGCTATAGTTGCGTTGTCGTTTTTTACTGTAAATATTTAAAATTTAAGTTCAAAATTGTAACTTAATAAGAGCAACTGTCATATGTCAATCTGTCATTATTTCGTCATTTCAGATTTGTCTATTACTATTTACTAACTTTTTCCGCGACTTCCCCTAAGTTATATTATATATATATATTGATATAAAAATCGATTAAAATCGAAGAATCGACACCGCCGCCTCACTATCCCGTGCAACACTAGAGGAGCTACAAGTTTTTTTTTTTTTTTTCTGATGGACTTATTGCTGTTGACCTGGAATGGTCTTAACAGCGTCACCGGACTGGGATGAGCTACAAGTGCGTTGCCGGCCTTTATATACGGGACCGTGCTATGCTGTCCTGCTATATGCGGAAAAAGGGTAAATTTGAAAAAAAAAAAATAGTAAGTACAGTAAAAAAATGCCGCATGTACCACCCGTACATGCGGCATTTTTTTGTTGTCTTTGTAATTTTCATCGCAATTGTCATTTTAAATTTACTAGCAAAAGTTCTTTATAATATCCTATAGTTCACAATTTAACGTAAGCTTTATTAATGTAATGTGCTCATTACAATATATTAAGGCATTTTATTATGTTTTTTTACAAACACACACATATATAACAAAAGCAAGCTTGACATTTTTGTAATAACAAATATTTAGTCTGTGATTCTTATTTACTTCACGGTGGAGTGTACTACTACTTTTCAAATTGCTTACAAAGTAAAGTTATATGAATATAACTTAAAAGAAAACAATTAAGAATAGTAACCATTATTATCTGAGAAGTGGATAAGATTAGTCACGTTGTATTCTAGTTTAGTTTAATTGTTTAACAAATTAGTTTAAACACTTTTAAATATAAATAATTTGATCATGAATCATTACTTTAAACCAATGAATGCTTCTTTTAAACGTAGTTAATTATTATAATATTATATAATCCTTATATCCTCTTCTGACTTTAGTAAGAATTACATTTTAAATCATTAAGAAGGCAAGTTAAAATTGTGTTGAGTTTTAAAATAATTAGTTTAAATTCTTAAAATACATTTTAGTTTAAATAAATTATTAAATTAATATTTCTATAATATATTTTTAACTGTTTAAATATATTTTTGTAATAAAACAGCTCAAAGGATAAAATATAATTTTTTACAGGTTACCTAAAATGAATAAGTCATTCTTATTAACCATTGGTAAGTTTTTTTCCATTTATTATTATTTTATATACCATAGAATTTATATTATTATGAATTAAGATTGAGACTGTGAGGTCTAGTGGCACAATGTAGAGGTCCAATTTCTACTTGAGGAAATTAATAATTTTCATTCTCTGGTAACGAGACAAAGTTCCATCATTTGACATGGTATGGTTAAAAAAATGGGCATTCATCTACCCTACTATTTGAATAAGCACTAAGCTGCTTCATTTATTTTACCAAAGAATATGCAATGTTGCAAAGTGCATATGGGATATTGTGTGAAAAAATGTCCACATTAAAATGCTATTTTGTATATAAATCAAACATATCCAGAGTAGACCTTGAATCCTTGTAGCCTATATGTTGTGTAAATATATAAACTGTAAAGATTCGTCTCAATCTGTTCAGTAGTTTTTGTGTGAAGTTCAAACAACTCTTAACTATAATTCCATTTTAATTATAGTAACCTCTGTGTGGCTTCACCTGCTTGTTCAACAATTTTTTTTTATCTCAATTACTTTCAGGATATAATAACATTATTATTTTAAAGACAATATCTAACATTGATTACTTAAGTTTTAGCCAATAAAACACTTATTTTTGAGCAATATTGTTGCTTGCAACTTTTTTATATTGACAAAAAAAATATTTAAGCCAAATCGCGGCACAGGGGCACAAAGTGTGACTGTAAAATCGACTGGTTGTGGGTTCGATCCCCACTCGATTGACAAATAAAAAATAAATAAATTAGCTTCACGCTGTATCCTGCACACAGCATGGTAGGCAGGGGGAACATTGTGTTAAGACACTGCGTTTCTACTTTCCGTCGAGTGTTGGAGGCATTGTGTGTTGAGTGGTGGATTATATTATACAGAGTGTTTTTGTCATCACCACTTTGAAATTAACTACAGTTTTAACTGCTCTACCATAATATGAAACAAATAAAAAGATATTTATCCAAAAATGAAAAAGTGATTTTTTCAAACAAAATAATTAATAAAATTATCGGTAAAGTAGTAAAACGCCATTTGTCAAGAATGACGCACACAAACTCAATTCTATCAAAGCGATAACGCCGCACACGCCTCATTCACGAAACCGAGTCGTAGGTAATACCGGCGATGTTGAATTGCGTAGAATAGAACGAGAGATATCCCTTTCTCATTCTAGTAGGTTTTTTGAAATGAAAAGTTGCAGATCGGCATCGGGAGTATGTGTTTACGCTATTGGTTTCTATTCGTAACTGCGTCACACGAAATACAGTATGGACAAACATCGTAAAATGAAAAAAATCCTACGTCTACACTGTTGAGGTTAATTTCTTTAGGGTTTAAAATATTTTACCATATAAGATGCTCCCGTAAAAGCAGCGCAGACGCTTCAACCCTGTATATCCATATATATAGCAAGCATAAGCATAATATAAAAAAAAAATATTTATCATACTGTAACATTATACCCATGTTTATCATAGCTTAAAAATCCCATAACAAAATTATACAAACAGTCCATATGAAGCTATTATTGTTTCCTGTACCGATAATAATAACTACAGCTAGCTAGTGCTTACAACTATTCATTGTTTGTAATCATTTCAAAGAATAATGCTTAGATGGCTGTGGCTTAGTTGTTTGGTGACGGACTGTATACAATGGTTCGATTGTGAATTGAAAGAACATAACCTACTTAAAAATATTATCGTTTGAAATGATAAGATAAATCTTTTTATTCCGCTACTCGACACACTCTCAAGATGCCTGCAAATTCTCCAAGAAATCGGTGGAGCGTAGAGAACGAATGTGTCTTAATAAGAACGGAGAGTCTAAATACTAGGTTCCCAGGTACTCTTTGCCTACCTTGCTACGTGTGGGATACAGGATTCACCACTATTAAGTGAAGCTGTCTGTCTGATTCACACTCGAAGAAAAAAAAATAACTGCTCTGTTAACTCAAAGTACGGCGTTAGATTCCACCACTCACACCCAATGTTTCGAAGTCAGGTGCAAAGCGTAAAATTAAGTGTCTTAATTATTGGTTCTCTCTGACTACCCAGTTATATACGGAGTGAAACATGAAACTGTATAAAAATATTTAATAGAAAGAATTAAAATGACAACAGAGTTTGAATATCACTATCACTAAATCTTACACATAGTAAGGTAATCAGAGGGAACTTAATATTGAGATATTACGTTCCTCCCCTCAACTTTCGAGACGTTACGTGGTGTTTGATGAAACTTAATGTCATGCTTGTCTTGTTATTAAAACGAGAGAATAAAAATAATTCACCGGGAATCGAACCTAGAGGTCCCGGTCGGTGGAAAGAACTGTCAGGCGGCCTCAATGTTTAAATTTATTTTGTTACAGGGAAATGGAGCACAAATCTATTAACAATAGAGATTCTCTACAAACTCGGTTTGTTGCTGTATCACAGGCTAAAAAATAATAAAAGCTTCGACTTGAATACTGTTTATGAAAAAATTAAATTTTATTTAATAATATACGCTGTATCGATAGCGATATTGATGTTTATGGAGGAAACTATTTATGGATATGATTTTCTTGGTTTAATTATCGCATTTATTGTATACAAAAGTCCTGAAATCGTAAGTTTTTTTGTATTTTATTAAGGCGACTGACTGTAAATGGTGAATTCGTTGGAAAGTGGAGTATGGGGTATCCTAATACTAGATTCCCTCTGCCGACTTAGTTATATGAGGATGCAGTGTAAAGATACAAAAAAATGTAAAAACTAAATCGTCAATATCTCATAGTAAATGTGATGGTTGTGGGTTCGATATTCACTCGAGGGACTGAATTAATTTCTTAACTTACCCGTTTTGGTAAGACATGTTCTGTCGGTGTCGGTGTTGCTTTCAATCAATATAATTAATCAAAAATGGGCGGAAAGTAGAAAACGGAGTAGGGTGACACTAGATTCTCTCTTTCTGAATGAAGTGTAACCCCCCTAGTTTCTTCTCCAAAACTGGGCAAATTCTATAACAAAAATATAAAGTTTCAGGAAGTCAAAGGCACCGTGACGTACGGAACAGGTATGGCTTGCAGTTTCGTAGAAGGATATCTGGTTCACGTGATCCCCAACGACGGGGCGGACTTCGTGGGCTTCGTCAGAAATATCGACCGGTACGAGGCGACGCAAGGCGTTGTGTTTCCTGTCAAACGTCTATTCATTGTTTGCACCAAATCTTTATTCTGCCCGCCGGATTTGTGCGAATTTAATAAGAAAAACAAGAATCTACCGTATTTAGAGGCTATGAAGGTATGTGCTGGTTAGACTGGTTGACTACTATTTTAGATCATTTGGATAAATGGAAAATTGTTAGCACTATATTTGTTTTCGCTGTTTTACCATTTTTTTTTCTTTGAGATATATAACTTTATGTTTATGTTGAAATTAAACTATATTTTTATTTGTTTATTCATAATTATAATCTCTTGTCTTATAGTAATTAGTTAATAGATGGACAAGGATTTATTTTAGGATATTTTATAATTACAGTAAAGAATTGAAGAGTGCCACTGTCATTCTTCTATACACGAATGAATAAGCCCTTTAAAGCTCAAATCTTTACATTATTTATATTAATGTGTCTAGAAATATTGAACCTACAACCAATATAGTACAGTATATAATTTGTTTTTTTTAAATTGACATAGCTCGATAACAATGTATACCTCAAAGTGTTTGTTCAAAACCTAAAATATAAGGATGTCCGAATGACATTGTTTTATGTACCTGTTTAGTCGTTAGAAGACGTGGAGAAAGACGTGGCCGGCGTTAAGAACCGCTCGTACCGCAACTCCGCGTACAAGATGTACCGGCCGGGCGCGCCGCCGCTGCACCTCGTGGTGGAGTGCGCCACGCCGCTGCACACGCTGCACAAGGCGCGCAGCCGGCGCGCGCTCTGCGACGGTGAGCACGCACTGTACACACGACAGTTGGGAGTTTGATTCCTGCTCAGGAAGAACCATTATTATCATTTCCCCTCTCTGGTGTTAAAGTGAAAAGCAATACACAATGTCTTCAGGATTCTGGTAAAAGTGGAGGGCACAAGTGTCGTAATGGGGCCAGTATTTTATTATTAGCCTCGCAGGTTCCCTATTTCGTCTCCTGCTATGCACCGTAAAAAAACATCTCAATGGATTTGTGTTCAATTCCTACTTAATGCAATAATATATTATATACAAACTAATTTCTTGATCTAGTAAAACAAAACAAATAATGGGGGTAACCTCTAAGTGGATGAAAGTGTAGAACGGAGTGTATTAGACTATGAATTTTCTATGTTCTGTAAAGATAAAATAAATTAAAATAAGCAAATGAATTAATGTTTTGTATAAAATCGAATAGTTTATTTTGACTTTTCTTTTTAAATAGTATTGGATAACGTGAACCCTCAAGAGGTGGTCGACGATTTTTGCAATACTTTGGAGATTCTCGTAAAATCACCAGAATATGAAGGCAAATGTGAAATCATTTATTTCGATGGTATGTATTATTTATAAAAAAGGATATCTTAAATTGCCAATTGTTATTTCTGTATATTTATAAAAATCATGAAACTAGTTTTTTAATATAGCTTCACGCTGTGTGTCCCGCACATAGCGAAGTAGGCAGAATAAGCCTGGGAGCCTAGTGTTAAAACGCTCCGCTCCCATTATGATACTTCCTTTCACTGCTTTCCGCCAAATTTTCTTCCCATTGCGTGTTGAGTTGAGGAATTCAACCCCATGCTTTGCCTCGTTGGCAGAGCAAGGAAATGAAAATATTAAATAGAAAGAGCGGAGAATGAAACTCCCGAGTGGAAATCGAACCCACAACGACTACAACTTCACTTTTTATTTTAACAAAAATATTTATTTACATAAACTTTTATACAAAATTAAAATTAGCTTAATGAACCTTTTGTTCAAAAGCCATAGCAGTTCAGTGATATACGTAGCTTCTGACTTTATAGTTCTGGATTAGATTCCCCCTCAGGGGAATGAATTATATTCATTTCCTCACTGTAATAACAAGACTGAATGGAGTATATAAAAAAAATTCTTCGGCCTGTCGTGCTGTGTGTAGGATACAGCAACTACATAAAGCCAAAGTTATTTGTGATCAGAAATCACGTTACATGAAGTTTCAATACCTTATTACATTTTGCATAGTTTCGTTAGTAAAGCTTTTTATAACAAAATATTATTCATAAAAAACATTAAAGAAATTAAGTGCTAATTACTCAAAAAAAATTAAACTATCTTTCACGCACTATAGTGTATAAAACTAAAAAATAAAATAAATATAAAAATATTTTTACATCATATTTTTTGTTTTGTAATGTTACATAGTCTTTTGAATATTTAACAAATACACAAACAACGCGACCTACTTTTTGAAATGATTTACTTTCGAACGAACAAATGAACAAAATAATTAAATTAAAGGATTGAAAAAACACCCTGATATAAGTTAAATTTTTAAAAACCTAAAAAAAATATAAACAATTTATTAAACTTACATTTACCAATATTTCGTATAAATCTTGCATTAAGAAAACTTTTCTTTGTTCTTAAAATACACTAAACTTGATAATATAAATAATAGTTACAAACGAAACAAAACGGAAGAAAAACAACGTATTATTGAAAATGTCTTTGAAAATAAATTAAAATATTGTAGTAAAATTACAATTTACCTTGACAAATCAAAGCTGTCGAAAATTGTGGTTTTTTTTTTCTGATGGACTTATTGCTGTTGACCTGGAATGGTCTTAACAGCGTC
>DWAN01003875.1:0-12862 GCA_018230445.1 Heliconius hewitsoni
AATTTTAACCCTAAAGAGATGAAATAGGGGTTGAAAGTTTGTATGGATTTTTTTTTAATTTTTTTAATTTATCCCTAAGGGTGAAAATAAGCGGGCGAAGCCGCGCGCGCCCCCTAGTCTAGAAATAGCCACGAGCCCAGTAGAATGAATGAGCGAAGAATTAGCCAAGAACGCAGTAGAATGAATGAGCGCAATAGAATGAAGTGCCAGTACATGATGCAAGTAGATGATGAAACCGATTCTATATCGACAATGAAGCGTATAGGCATATATTGTGTTCGATCGTCGATTATGAAGAAACATTGGGCAGCAGCTAGTGTACGTTTTAATACTACGTTTTTCAATAATCCATTTGGTCGTGTGTTTCTGCTCCAACAAGAGACAAACGGCTACCGTTACTTAAGAATACTTTTCCTAAAGAGCCAGTAGGGAACTTCAAACTGTACGGTTACATTGCCTTTATATGATCAATAACCGAGAAGATTTCAAGCTTTATCATGGATCTGGTTTAGGCACCTCCAACTATTGCCTCCAATAATGCACACAATTTGGTCACGCACTCAGAAGACGTTTCTACCGATACGACATCCACCGATCAAAGTATTTGGCAATCAGCGAAAATTGAATGGAAAAATCCATTTATTGATTTCACTTTTACCTGAAATTTCGATAAATCTTCTAGACTATCTAGACTTTTCATATCACAGACCCGTAATTAATAAAGTTATATTGTACTAATAACTTTATTTTATTTAAAAAATATTACCAGTTACATAAACGTATTCACGTACAACAAACGGCCGTGTCCATGATACAGCCACATTTAAGATATCTGGGGTGGGAACGGTACTATTGGGGTGGACATGGCCCACCCAACTTCCCCTATTCATACACCCATATATATGATCTTATAATGTGTATAAAAAAATAATAAAATAAATCTATATAAAAATGGGAAACTTATAAAAAACTAATGAGGTATAATGAAACTAGACTACTAAAATTTTCATTTATATATTTCTTGAATTTTCATTTTTGGTGTTTTGTTATAAAAGTTACAAACAAAAACTGTCAAAATGCCGATAGGAATTTTTCCGAAAGTGATTTCTTATGAACCACTTCATCAATCAAAAGGAAAAGATATTCTGTATTTTGCCTTTTTTTGTACTCAACACACCCGCTCGAGCAAGAAGCGGATGGTTTTCTCTAAAATATGAATAATTCATCCAAGAACTATCCATCAGTCAAATTGCTGTGCTGGATATCAGCTACTCGCGGTTTCATTGTCTCGACATAAGATTATGTTTGGCATATTTAGGTAATGAAACGATCCATCTTGCCACTTCGACTTGATAAATTTATATTTTTCAATATGTTTATCTAGACTAATATTATATTATGAAGAGTTTATTTGGTTGAATGTGCTATTCTCAGGAACTGCTGGTTCGAATTGAAACAATCTTTTTGTGTTGGATAGTCCATTTATGGGCTATATTATATTATATTATATTAACCGTTTCGACGTAATCGACTAATCGCAGAATAATCGGCCGATTTTGATGTTTTATCAAAAATACGTATATTTGCAATTTTTTAACATCTTAACATGTTTGTCTACGCATTGTGCTTTCAAAACGATTTAATCGTGAAGTATGAGTACGATGTCATTATTAAATTACACTTATATTGAGGCCAGTCATGTCGCAAGGGTACAAAATGGGCCTGTAAACGCGACAGATTGTTTCATGTTTCGGCGAAAAAGGGAGAATGAAGTATCTTAGCACTAGGTTCCCTCTGCATTCCCTGTAGTATGCGGGGTATATTAATATAGTAATATTTATAGCTTTTTAATACTTAAAAAAAGAACGATATTCACATAACTATCCTCTGATGACGCGAATAATTTATTTACGGTTCAGATGTTTGTTTCAAGATAACTTAGTAAGCTACGTTACGATAAGATATATTATAAAATACATGTATGTGTCTACCCAATTGTTGAATTAAACAAAGAAAACAATAAAATGGTTTAATAATTGTTCTTGTAATTGTTATTTCTTTTATTTATTAATATATTTTGTTGATAATATTACATGTGAGGCCAGACCGCAAGGTCACAAGCGAACAAGCAAAAAAAAAATCTTCGCTAGCAGCAGCAAATAACATAAAACGTATATTTGTATACACGTATAACGCGATGGTAGTGAGTTTATCCTCAATATGGGGAATGAATTATTTTCATTACCTCGCTCTAGTGGCAAGACAAACACAACGAAATGTCGTTGAGTTCAGATATCAAACATAAAATTTATCAAATATTGGTACGTTATTTACGTACACGTGTGGAATACAGTGTAAAGCCGAAAAATGAATACTATAAAATTGAATGTAAAGGAGACATTAAATAACATATCGATTTATATAAAAATACATAAAAAAGCTCATTCTATTAACTATATAATATTATATTAATATATACAATAGGAAAAGTAATGTTATACCGAATTCGGTAACAGGTATATTTCAAAAGTATCAGATCTCAATCTGCGCCCATACTCCATCAATCACACGCTTTGTTATTTGTAAGAGAGCTTGCGGCAGCGTGAAATTCGATTAAATACTAAAATAGGATTGTTCCAATTTTTTTTTTGGATAAAGTTTTTTTTTTGTTTAAATTGAATATTGTCAATAAAGTTTATATGGTAGTTTTCATGTTACTACTGTTTGTAATGTAATGTGTTAGTAAATATAAAACTATACTATTATATTTTTTTTTATTATTATTTTATTATATTTTTTTAACTTCACGCTGTATCCCCCACATAGCAGGATAAGCAGAGGAACCCCAGTGTTCCCCACTTACTTTCTTTTTATATTCTTTAAATTAAAGCGAACTTGCTTTTTTGGTAAAAAATAAAGAAAAAGAAGATGTGCGATTTTTTCCGCATAGAAAGGGCACATGAGAGAGAAGATACTAATTTTACTGTTTCAAACGATCAGGTGAATTTCAACGCTGCTGTTTAGGACACTGCTCCAATGTACCACAGCGGGTTCTTAAGATTGACCAAGCATATTTTGGCGTATGATAAAGAAAAAAAAATATGTCATTTCCATGCAAAAGATTCAAATTCGCACTGTTTAAGCTTGATATTTAATTATGTTAAAGAACTTAGTATCATATAAGAATATTATGCGCCAGAGGCACAATTTAACCGAACGCTTAAACGATGTTACTCTGATCTTCAGTAGTTTACGTACTTTTAAAGTAATTTATCTCTTATTTAACATATATTAGAATATATTCTTGTAATATCAACGAAATATTTCATAGAATATTTCAGTTTTTTTTTCAGCTTCACGTTGTTTCCCGCATGTAGTAGGGTAGGCAGAGGGTGCCTAGTATAAAAACTCACACTCTGCACCAAATCTGAAGGCATTGCTTGGTGAATGGCGGAGCTCAACGCCGCGCTTTGCCTTGTTACTATATAACGAAGAAATAAAAATATTAAATATTTAACTTTATCGATTAGAAATCGAGACCACTACCTGCCGCGCACAATGGTACGCTGAGCTCCTGCGCCACGACTTGCTTCAAACAACATATGTTTATAATATTTCTGTTAATCACCCATTTTTCTTTCGATTCAGTGATCTACATAATCTGGTGCTCTAACAATGCTCAATGTTCATTCCTATTGATGAAGCAAAAGGCAATGGGTGGAACTTAAAGTTTTACTGACAAAAACTATCATTAAAAAGTTGAATATCGTTGATAATACAGATTTTTGTCTTTCTGTTTACGATCAATTATGATACCAAAACTTTTGTATCCTAAAAAATTTGAAAAAAAGATTAACGTTCACTTAACAACAAGTAATAACTAAACTAAAGTAAAAAAAAAACCGGACGACTATCGAAGACTGGCATACAACCATTCATAAGTTACGAAAATTACTCTATACTTTTACCATTTACATTCTAAACGAGTTAATCATGTTTTTAGCTAAATTTGACAAAGTTACGTATATATAACAAAGTAGACAACAAGAAAATAAGTGTTAAGACATTTCGGCTTCCGTTTGTTGATTGTGTATTAAGTGGATTTGAACCCGCACCTTTTAAAATTCGTCGGAGTGCTTCGACCGCTAAGCTATACGTACACATCAAGCTACGTTTACTTATACGCTTGTTACAACTTATTTATGTTGTTAGTACTTTTGTAGGGAGACTTTTGCAAACTCCCGCTACCCTAAGTTGTTAGAAATGTTGTTTGACAAAAGAATATTATATAATACAGTCCTAAATGAGAAATAATACTTAAAAAATGTTCAAAATAGTTTATTACAATTTTTCACATTTCCGCTACTGTGACATTCTCTAAGTTATAATAATAAAAATAAGTAAGTTGTTAGCAAAAACTTTGTCGGTTGTCTTTCTCGTAATTAGGATATCTATTTGCTGTATGTCCAAGTCACGCCCGTCGCGTAGTTTTGCCGAAATACGTCTAATTCATCTTAAGTATCTGAATTGGTTGGCTAACAATAAACAAATAAGAAGGAAAGTTGTAATTAAATCAATACATATATATATATATATATATATATATATATATATATATATATATATATATATTTATGGCTTTTAAACGGTTCTTATCGTTGATACTAGCTTACGCTTGTGGCTTCGCCTGTGTAGTCTAATAGGTAAAATTGACTGTGGATGGTAAAATTGAAAGTGGGTGATGTCTATAGATTTCCTCTATACATATAATACTTTTGCAATTAAAACCAGTTCCTACGATCATACAACCATACAAACTCTCTTTACCTTCATAATACTAGTGTAGATATATCAAAAATGTATACAGGATGGAAGCGACTGCGCTCCTTATGCGGGAGCAGCATATATTGTAAAATATTTCAAATCCGTATCTAAAAAAAATATCAAGATTTGTCAACAGTTTAGATGTGAGATTTCAATTTTCATTTCATGTTCCAGTCGTGGCGCAGGGGCACAAAGTGTGACTGCAAAATCGATTGGTTATGGGTTCGATCCCTACTCGAGGACATGAAATATTTCGGCATAAATAAAAAAACATCCCCTAAACTAGTATAACGCGAAAATAGTATGGCGGGACAGATTTATGAGTGCAAAGTACAAGCACCGTGACAACCGCACAATGTCACGTAACACTTGTAACAATTTCTCACCATTGCATCGCCGAGATGCATTAAAAATGCATTAGCCTTTAGCTTCGACTAACGTTAAGCGTGAATCACTATACAGCACTACTATGTATTTATTATTCGAGATAAAATTACTTGAACGTTCTCATGGTCGATGGAACGCAAGTGAACTTTAAATATTGATGTATTTGTATATTAGGGTGCATAGGGGATTTTTGTGTACGTTGTGGCGCAGTTTTATTATAGCTGACTGTAAACGCGACGGTTGTAGGTTCTATCGTCATTCGGGCGAATGGCTATATTTAATTTGTTTCCATTTATCAGCTCTTATAGACGAAACATGTTGAGTCCCGCCACTTTTTTAGTTTTTTTTATGTTTAAAAAATTATATAAATAAATTTATTTCCATTTAGCATTATTTTTAAATTAATAAAAATATTTATTTATATGATACATGAAAAATGTACAAGAAACTTAACTATCGTATTGTATAACTATAAAATCTATTAAAAACGTTGTCTCTATATATATGCCCATTTGAATAGCATTAGTTAGGCACATCCTTAACTATGTTAGAATGTAGAAGTGCAGTGATTAATGTAATGTGTTAATTCTATTGTTAAAATATTAATATATAAGTTTTAATAAACTCTCACTAAAGTATTCATAATTTAACTCTGTTTAGGTAATTATTATATAGACTTAATTTTTTTTTTATTGTTTTTTTTTTTAATATTATTGTTTTTATTTTGTACATTCATATTTCATTATGGTAAAGTGTAGACATTTAATGTATTTAACTTTTGAAATATTTAATAACTTTTATACGTATATCGAATTTCAAATAACACAAGATAAAATATGTGTCGTAGCTCAAATTGATATTAAAAAACAATTGACCCTCTAAGGTAATAAGTAAAATCCTAAAATTAAATTTGCATGTCCGCGTGCAGTCTGCACCTAGCAATCAGGGCGGCCACAACTCGTCGACCGTACTGTATTGTATATGTACAATATTTAAAACAATACTGTATATAAATTTTAAGAGCTTATATTCAATTTAATGTTATATTATAATTAATGTACATGTAGAAATTGTTTCAGTACATTAAACATTTCATATGTAGTCGTATAGTCCTATAAGTGTGTGAGTACGAGTACATTAAAATTATTGAAGTAATCTAAATTAAAATTTTGTTAATTAATAACGAAATGCAATGAAATATGTAATAATATAAAATACGTTATGTGAAATAACGAAATGAAGCATAGTCTCTATACAAAATAAATATATATAAAACAACACCTTTAACTTTTGCACACAAAGCAAACAGGCAAGCTGTTAGAGGTTATACAAATCACGTCAACTGAAAAAAAAATAATCCAGCCAAGTCGCTGCATCCAATTTTTAAGAATCTGCTTACGACGGGGCCATTAAGAGCACCGAGAGGGTTTCCTTTGAGATGATCACTTTACTACGCTAAGATTAAACCAGCAATTACAGTGAAAAGGTAAGCTGGTCTATATTGTATAAATCGTTTCTTACCTTGATGCATCTTATGCCATTTGCGGTAAGACGGTTATATTAGTGTTATATTGTGCTTTTAAGTTATTAAATATTTGAAGTAGTTAAGAATATAATTAAAAAAGACCAGAGACGGGGCACAAAGTATGACTGTAAAACCGACTGGTTGTGAGTTCGATCCCCACTCAAGGAGATATTTACTTAAATTTATATTTTCATTTCTTCGCTCTGGTGTCGAGGCAAAGCGCGGCGTTGAGTTCGGTTACTCAACACGCAATGCTTCCAAAATTCGGCAGAAAGTGGGAAAGTCGGCAGAAAGAGGGAGTGTCTGATTAAAAAAAATGCAAAACATATAGATAATTTATGAAAATTAATTAATTAATTTTGTAGGACTTAAAAAATTAAAACTACAATTTTATAATAAAATACATAAGAAAAATAATATTGAATTTCTATACGATCCGATCCGATACGATCGATTGTATTGTACGATCGATACGATAGTGTGTTGGATGGTAAAATTGCATTCGTGGGACTAAACCATAAAGACAATTTTGAATGCACCGTTATATGTATAGATAACATTAAATTATATAATAATTAAATAGATTGATTTAAATATTCTCAAAGTATGAATATGTAAATGTTTTATAGCAAAATTCGGAGGAAATTAGGGATTTACTTCATACTACGTTCCCTGAAAAAAAATATAGGAAACGTAAATAGGGCGTATATTACACTGAAGGGCTAAGTGGTATTATGAAAGTCTCAAATTGAACACACTCATACTAAAACTTAGAAAATGACAGAACATTATTCTCTGAAATGATATTTCTATCTCTGGATGGAAACGGAAATGTTGCGAACTTGTTACATAAACGAGTTTTACCTTCCGCTTGGAGCTTTTTTCTACACTTTTGCAAAGCACCTCGGAAAATTGGAAAAAATCCATAATTTGCTATATTTCACAGCAGGTGTATTGAAAGTATAATAAGTACATCTAAGTAATTAATAATGGCCAGTATTGGCGCAGGGGCACAAACTGTGATTGTAAGCACGACAGGTCCTGGGTTCGATTCCTACTCGAGGAAATTAAATATGTAATATTTTTATTTCTTCGCTCTGGTTTGTCTGGCTTGTCTCCTTCTGCCTACCCTGCTGTGTGCGGGATAGATCGTGAAGCTGACTTAAAGGGCCGTTGCCTACAAGCAATTTCCCCCCACTGACACAATTCCATTGCTTTCAATCTTTTTCACCCACATACGTATACATATCTATCGCTAACAATATTCAAATTCAAATATTACGAATATAACACAAAGTGATCATTCATCGCCAATATAACAGGATAAATAACATCAAATGAAGCGAAAGAGGTGTCATGAAAGGTTCTATTTAACAAATCATTAATATTCAGATGGCAGCTCCGCGTGGCACCGGCCCCCGTTTCTTTCAAAATGAACGGTGCAAATCGATCAGTAATCTTATTGAATAAATTTAACATTATTTTAGCGGATAGGAAATTATCGTGGAGGCGTGGACGTGATGAATCGAAATTAGCCGTGGATACGTATTCGTGACTATTATAGCTGGTGTACATGGATTTTTGTATGGATGTTACATACAAAAGTTTGTAGCGATTTATGTTGTTTCATTTAAAAACAGATTTTGATGTTCTTTGTTAGATTATTATTTTATAAAATGTAATATCTCTTCCCTCCCCACCTCCTCCTCCGGGAGGTCATCGTGCGTTTTACAGGAACTTCCTCCTGTATCTTTGATGCTGTGGTTTCAAAAGTCAATCGAGGTCTCCCTCTACCTCTTTTACCGCTCACTTTTCCATCATAAATCTTTTTTGCCATTCTGTCATCACTCATTCTTACGTGCCCAAACCAGCTGAGCACGTTCTTCTTCAATCTCACCGTTACATCCCCGCTACCTGCCATTCTGTGTATCTCTTTATTGTGGATATGATCAGCAAAACAGACTTCGTATATCCTACGAAGAGATCGCATCTCCATTCATCTTTCTTTCATTCTTCTTCTGTAATACCGTCGCATAACAGCGTCGGTACCAACACTGCATTATATTATTATCAAACGCGCAGCTGTGCTAACGTTTTATCAATGCAGCTAAGACCATGTTAACGCCTTTTTGCATCATTTCCAATGCTTTTTCTTTATTATACTACGTAAAAGAAAAGACAATGGAAAAGGTGAACGGTAAGTAAAGTATATGCCTAATAAAATTGTGTTATTACACATTCACTGGTAATAAGCATATTTATAGGTTAAAATTTAAATGGACACAAACATTTTTATTAAAAAAACCTTAAAATCAAACTATTTCAAATATTCTTAAATACAATTATAATAAAATACAAATTATGAATAATTTCTTCATAATTTTAAATTCAAGTTTAAATATTGAAATTTTAAATTTATTAAAGAATCGCATTAGCGTCATACAAAACTCGCCTTCACAATACATATCTGAATAATAAAAGCGCAACATATCGGCAAAAATATCTGACATTCGCCTGGCTGCGATATTCATATTATTGTAACTTGGTTTTATATGTTTATTTAAAAAAAAAAGATTGACATATGTTATTTTAAATGCTACGCTAATGCGAAAAAAAGCTTTTTTCTTTAATTAATTTGTAGCTTCCCGTTGCATCCCGCATGTAGCCGGTTAGGCAAAGGCAACTTAGTGTTAAGACACTTCGCTGGACTTGCCACTGTAATCTGGAGGCATTGCGTGTTGAGTGGCAGAACTCAACGCCGCGTATTTTATTTATAAAATTTTAATACAAAATGATCTGTATTTATGTATATACCTATAATATATATACATATAATATTTATATTTTTAATCCAATACGGTCGAAATCAGCACAAGCAAACTAAGTAATTTATATGTCATTCATTCTAGTTGTAAGAGCAAACTTTTAAAATGATTAATTCATCACTACAATGAACTCTAGTAGTTACTAACTGATAAGGCACTGATATGGACACAAATTATATTTAAAGATCGTACTTCGGGGATTTTACTGGAAAAATTAAAGGTTTTATCAATGCTATTATGGAAGTAATGGAAACAAATATAAGAGATACTTATGAAAGACACTACACCTACATCTATATCTCCAAGCGTTTCTGAGATAAAAACCGACAGACAGGCTGACAGACAGATGGACAACAAACTGATCTTATGGGGGTTCATTTTTCCCTTAAAATAAATGAATGAAATCTTAAAAAATCGTATACTTTGAGGAACCGTTCTTCAAAGTTAATGTAATTTATTATACTAAAGTTGGTACTATGAACGACATGATTATTTCCTATGATGAAAATTGCATGAAATCAGAAAGAAAGTTATTATTAAAATATATGTATATTTGGAATCGCCATGTCTATGAAACAGTTGGGTTTCAGAAAGCAGTATTACTTGACAGCATGTGCATCGAGGAGGTTTCCTCATTCTAGAACTGTATGTAGGGACGATCTAAAATTTTGTCTTAATTATAAAAAAAACATTCATTATTTTTATTAATGAATAAATAAATAAACAATATTTCGTAATATAATAAAAGTCATATATACATTTACTGTAAATATAAAGATTTTTTTCATTTGTATATGTATGTATGAAAAACAATAGTTTATTTTAAACCGTGTTGAAATTCAAACGATTCTTTTATACATCACCTTAAAATTTGTAGAAGTGCGGGAAATATTACCTGTAACATAAGAAATCGTATTTAACAAAAAATATTTTTTAAAGTTAACATTCGTCAAAGCGCAGTTGTACAGCGTCTAACTTTCAACTCGAGTATTGTAAGTTCAATTCCTACTCAACGAAAACCTTCAAATTATTATCATTTTCCCCTCTGGTCGACAAACATGACGTTTTGTCTTTTAATTGTAACATCCAACAAGCAAAGTCGTGAAAATTGAGTGAGATGTGGAGAACGGAGAGTTCACACTCTGTTCCCTCTGCTAATCCAGTTGTATAAGCAGCTGTTTTTTAAGAATAACCATAAATATCACTTTAAAAAAAAAGATATCTTAGTTGAAATAAGAATAGAGTTTATAAAAAAGCATCATTTGTTCGTTTTTGTAATCTTTGAAAAACATTTAATTATCGATTTAAGATATTTCTTATAGATTTTTTTTCTATATAATAAAATAAACATTTGCGTTAGCAATAAGATAGTGATGTCTATTTAACATATAATTTTTTTTTTGATTAATTTAAAAAAAAATGTAGACCAGTACCAGACTATAGTGGTATTCGCTTTTATGAGTTTAGTTATACTCCATATTAGTTTATAGAACCATATAAATATGATTCAAAATAAGATTCTCAAGCAACGACCATGTTTCACCAAAAACATTCAAGTTTACTAATCTAATCTAATCTAATCTAGCTTCACGTTGTATCTTACCAAAAATACTGCGGTAGCTTACCAAAAACGATAAATTTTACGACGATAGAAAAAAATTACATGTTTTAACTTAAACGTTCATGTGAATAATCCACATCATTTTATATTTATTATTATCCAAGTAATCTAATTCAAAAATTCAAGATTACCGAAATATGACCACAAATTTGCCCAAACGTCTCCCATCGTCTAAAGACATTACGGTTACATACCCGTGAAACTGTTGACATCGGGCCTAATAGCGATATTTCCGCATGCAAGCCGACTGTGGCTGAAATAATGGCTTTCGAAATATTCTCTTTTAAGGATCGTCACCTATTCTATATCTCTGAAGGGAGAGATAAAGTAGTGCCAAGACACTTCGTTCTCCACTTTTCGGTCAAATTCGAGGCATTGTGTGTTAATTAGCGAAACACACCGCACACAGCATAAAAAATATTGTTATCGATTTTGCGATTGCGAGTTGAGTGGCAGAACTCAACGCCGCGCTTTGCCTTGACACCAGATCGAAGAATTAAAGCACTCTGTTCCCCACTTTCTGCCGACGTCTAGAGGCATTGCGTGTTGGTTGGTGGAACTCAACGCCGTGCTTTGCCTCGACACCAGAGCGAAGACAGTCAGTTTTACAGTCACATTTTGTACCTCTGCGCCACGATTAATCAAATATTACTGTATATGTATATAATGTTAGTCAAAACATCCCTAAGGTAAAAAGCTAGAAGAACAAGAAATATTTATTGCAGAGACCCAATAAGAACGTATTGGCTAGAACACATCAATGGATTCTGAAAAGAGCCTATTCAAATCCAGCTTTTGCTTTAAAATTTTATACGGACATCCAATATTGTGGAGATTTATTTAAGTTCTAATAAATTTACCGTTTCAATAAAATTAAGGTAACTAAAAGTAAAAGTTGGTAAGTACTAAAGCGAGCGATATCTTTTAATTTCCGATTTTGATACAAAAAATTTACTGTCATAAAAGTTAAAGAAAGAAAAATTTTCAGAATTGAACGCTTAATTTGCATTTGCAATTCATATTTTAAAGGTTGTGGTAAAAAGCCTTAACAAAAATATAAGTAAAGTTATATAAAAGAATACAGCTGTATGTTTGTATGTATATGTGTGAAGATATAACATAAAGACTATTTATATGTTTATATAAATATGTGGCTATACACATAGTTAAAAAAAATCAAGTGCGGTCGTACTAAAAGTCAAAGGCTTAACTAAAAAAAAACAAAAAATATTTTATGATAAATGTCATTGCTTTCAATTTGAATAACATAAACAAAGTGCAGCGTTAAGTGCCGCCATTCATCACGCGGAAAGTCAAAAATGTGTGCCATACGTGGGACTGTGTTCCTTCATTGCGTGTTCTTCAGCCACCGATATACGAGAAAAACTATCAAAAATTATGTGGTTGTACGCATTTTATTACAATATATCACTGAGAATGTCAACTTATAAAAGCTAATATTAGCTTAAAAAAATAGTATTGACAGACAGACTGATAAACAGACATAACTACAAAGATTTTTTTTCTCGAAACTCTAAAAACAAAAAATTTACAAAAAAAAAATCTTTTTTTTTTTTGTTTTTTTTAATATCACACAAAATTTTAAACAGATTGTCATTTGTTTTTGGAAGTGGTAAGTACCCCTACGTTTTTTTTATGGAAAAGGACAAGGCAAACGAG
>DWAN01003876.1:0-12861 GCA_018230445.1 Heliconius hewitsoni
GTATACATGTGTGATTACCTACATAAACACATCGACATATTTACCTATAAAATAATATGAGTGTACAGGCTTTTGAATGTATTGTAAGCCGATTTGGCATGCTCTGATAAATTCTTACGGCCGTCAGTTTTTCGTAAACGCGAGTGCGGCACATTCTGTGAAATCCTTGAATACTTACAGCTGCCGAGGATGAGCGGACACGATTGGCGATCCATAGGGAAATTTCGGAGCTCCATAGGACATTTTGCTTTAATCGTTAATCTAAAATATGATTGCTATTTTGAATAAATATGAATCTAAAAAGTTGCGATAAATTCATTTTAACATTTTGATCATATTTCGATGGAGAATACCCATTCTTTTGGACAGACTAAATATAATTAGTAATAACCGTTATTAAATATAACACCCAAACGAGATTTTCCCTTGGAATTCCTAAATAAAGCAATTTCATGATTACATCGGTCGGCAACCGGAGCGCTAACATTTTTCACACTGCCAATTAAAATGAACGTTGTTTTTAGCGACTAAAAATTAATTATATTTTCGTGTGAGGTATCATTTATTTTAATATCTCTATCGACGAAAATAGTCAAAAGACCTATCTTTTCCCGACAATGTAGATATTTAAATTACGTAGAATATTTTAAATTTAATTTTTTATGTAAAAAATCAGATTTTAAGTTTTAAAATAATCTTATATTTAAAAAGCTTCACTAAATCTTATAAATTAAAAACTGTTCCTACCTCATAGAATAAAGAATATCACCATGTTGACTGATCCTCAATAATTTATTAGGTACTGTGATGGTATGAACATAAGAATGTTTCCCATTATAAAAATAAGTGTCTGGTCGCCATATCCTTTCCAACATTTTGATAGACAGTGATAATGAACGGATGGGGCCTAGGAAGGACAAACGTGTGTCTCTCCAATATTGCCTAAAGTAGCAATCCATTGAATAATCCTAAAAAGAGAAAATAAGTAAATATGGCGGTACATAATTTTTAGTTAGTTTAGTTATGCTCTTACCATATCCAATTCTGAAACAGGTCCCATACTTCTAATTAGAATGTTGGTTTGTACAACAGTTGGATATCCTGCAGGAAAATTATATAAATAAACATATAGTTAGAATTATTATTATTAATATTATTATCACCATATTAGAGGCTAGTCGTGGCGCAGGAGCACAAAGTGTGACTGTAAACGCGACAGGTTGTGGGTTCGAGTTCCACTCGAGGAATTAAATATCTCTGGCAAAGCGCGGCGGTGAATTTCGCCACTCAACACGCAATGCCTCCAGGAATCGGCGCAAAGTGGGAAACGGAGTGTCTTAACACTAGGCTCTTTGTTTGCAGCGTGAAGTAGATATTTAAAAAATATTATTATATAGCATTTAACCTTTCCCATGCGTAGGTAGTTGTGAATTTTCATAATTCTTCAAAAGGTTTTCAAGGACTAGTGTGATGTTTTTCGACACAGCATCATTTATGCTTCGTTTTGATTTCCACACATTTGACTCGCTTTCGTCGTAAGTATCGTTGACGAAGCTTGAAAACAACGCGTCAGAGGTTTCATCCCAGTATCCATCTGTATTGTCTCTTGACAGATTTTTAGCGGTTACAGATAAAATGCTTGGAGTGTCTCTTGTTGTAGTGCTGTCATGGGGCTTAAAA
Source organism: Heliconius hewitsoni (assembly GCA_018230445.1). Taxonomy (NCBI): domain Eukaryota; kingdom Metazoa; phylum Arthropoda; class Insecta; order Lepidoptera; family Nymphalidae; genus Heliconius; species Heliconius hewitsoni. The sequence continues at coordinate 1,681 of DWAN01003876.1, forward strand.
GATGTCAGCAATATTGGAAATGTTCCATTTTTGGATGTCAAATAAATTGCTCCTTTTGCGTTTGCTCTTTGAACCCTGCGGAATAATTGTATTTAATAAAAAATATTTTGTAGTTTATATTATAACGTGTACCACAAATACACGGATCGTTCAATCGATAGTTATTTAGAAATAGAATGAAAATATGGAATTAAAATTTTATCTTAAGTTTTAATGCTTTGTACCCTAGAAATTGAGAAATAAAGAATATTGACTGTTTCATATAATATTTAAGTTTGATAATTATCTGTATCGTATGTTTGATAATTATTAATATCTCATAGTTGTGCTATATATGATTTATTCATTGAATATTTTTGGTGTTTTCAAGAAAACTTTCAACGTAAAACCAGCTGTTCGACTTTACCATATAAAATGCCATGATAGAGCACACTATGCTACCCTTATTTATTTTAGTTTATGGAAATTAAGGTCACATAAGGTGGTGTTTCAATATAGGATTTCAATAGTCTTTGAACACGACTCACTCTATACCTACTTTTTTTCGAAAGCTTCCAAGTTGGTTCTTTTTAAATATCTGCATAATGTATTTATTGTGCTTAAGGTTTATTGTAAATTCGTTGTTTTAAAAAGCTACGGAAAAGATATTCTCGGGAAATGAAAAATAAAGATTAATATATATTAAAAGGACGAGATAGTTCACTATAAGTTGATACTTGAAAGCTCCTAACATTTTCCAACTTATATCATTACTTTCTTGTACTTATTGCTTGGAGTGAAATGCTTGAACTACTAGTAAAGTCAGTCAGTCCTTCAATTTGATTTAGTCACGTTGTACAGATAGTTGAGGCCAGTCGTGGCGCATGGGCACAAGTGTGTGTTTATAAGCGCGATTGGTTGTGGGTTCAATCCCCACTCGTGAAAATGAAATATTTATTTAAATGTATATTTTCATTTCTTTGCTCTGCCATCGAGGCAAAGCGCAGCGTTGAGTTGAGTCACTCACCCGCAATGCCTCCAGAATTCGGCGGAAAGTGGGGAACTTAGTGTCTTAACACTAAGTTCCCTCTGCGCACCCTGCTGTGTGCGAAATTCAGCGTGAATCTGAACAGATAGTGTGTTAGCGAGTGAATTAGATTGTAATTGAAACGCAACATGATTGCGACTTCTTCGTTTGAATTGATTATTCTCTGCTATCGGAGTGAAGGACTACGTAGCGATTTGAGAACATTTCAAATTGGCTAGTCGGAGTAATATTGATTCAATTTCAAACGCTTGACAGACATTTAATTTAAAATAATTTAATGTTTTTTTTATTCATGCTATATTCCGCATATAGCAGGTTAAGCTGTGGGAAGCTATTGCTAAGACACTCCGTTCTTCATTTTCCGCTGAATTTTCGAAGCATTGTGGGTTGAGTGGCGGATCTCAACGCGGCGCTTTGTCTCGTTACAAGCGATGAAATGAAAATATTAATAAATAATAATTCATTTCCACAAGTGGGAACCGAATCCACAACCGCCGCATCGCGTATAGGCATGTGCCTCTGTGCACGGCGGTCTTATTATTAACAACTAAAAATTAACACTAAAATTGACTATTAACTTTGATACAATTTTAATTTTAAATTACACAATTTGTCTTAAATTATAAAAACAATACGCAACGTAAAAATACTTTTACGTTAAATATTACAAACATTAGCATTCCGCCTGCAGTCGGTTAGTAAAACCTGAGTGGGCAACATTAGCGCGATACAGAAAATTACAAACAACGCATTAGAGTACATAATACGTAAAATTCGTTAGCCGCGTAAAATTTTATCGCGAAAAAAGAAAGTAAAAATCTTGGATATAAAGATCCAACGAATGAGAAAAGTTTCAGATCAGGGGAGTGTGATGTTTAAAAATCATTTAAATTATGGAAGGTCAATTTATCACCCAGAAATAGACACTGAAATGGATGAATTTTACTTTAAGATTTTGAATTTAAAAAATCACCTGTTTAATGATGCAAACCCAAATTCTTGAAAAAAAGTAAACGGTTATTTAAATTATTTCTAACCTTACTGTGGACACAATAAAATGCTATATAAAATTTGCATTTTACATTTATTGTAACAAGGACCATAAATTAATGTTGAAAAAATAAAATGATTCTTGGCTTATACGATTTAATTGCGCCTTTATGTGTAACAAACACATATAGTATAATTTTAATATTTAAATAACACATAGCAGATCAGACATCTGCTTGTAAAAAATGTTAAACCTTCATTGATTTTATGTTTTTAATACAAAGTAGTATTAAAGCTTTTATTTAAAGGCGAAAGTAGTGACTTAACTCTCTGCTATCTTGCTGTATGTAGGAGATACGTGATAGCTTCACGCCTTTTTAAAAATATATATAGCACCAAAACACTATGACTTTACTAACGGTAGGTACATAATGCCCTACTAACTAAACTTAACGTCGACAGTGAAAGCGACTTGCCTTTCAATCCTACTAAGGAACTACCAAAACTTCCATTAGGGGCCTTCTGCTTGAAATGTCTCAAGAAGTGGAATTTGTTTTGATCAGATATTTATAATTTCTGTTATATTTTCACAAATAACGTAACTACGCCATTGTAATACTGTATGTAAGATCCATTTAAGATGGAGCTCTGGTAGAGCCAAACTAGTCCGGAGCTCAACCATAGCCTAAGCCATTCGTGACATGACTACAGAATATAGTAAACAACTTGAGATTTTGTAATTTATACATTTGACACAATAACTTACAATATAGTGTAAATCTGTACTTTTACTAACGCAATATTTATTTAAGGTAGATTTAACAAACATTAAAAGTGAATGTTGTTAAATATAAATGTATAAATGTAAAGAAGGTACATACATACATATGCAATTTATTGAAATAAAAAATATTTTAAAATAAAACATTTTTGACAATTTGCGACGTTTTTAAATATCATTTAGTTTTTAAATAAATCAGCTTCACGCACACAGCAGGGTAGGCAGAGGGAACCTAGTGTTTTAGACACCCCGTTCTCCACTTTCTGCCGAATTCTGGAGGCATTGCGTGTTGAGTGGCAGAACTCAACGCCGCAATAAAATAATATATGACTTTTAAATAATGTGATTGTTTTCACTCATCAAATCAAATTAAAACATTTATAGCATCTAAAGATTGTAGAAAGTATTCTATAAATTATATTTCCTTTGTACGTAGTCTTGATTGCGCGCTCTCGTTGGTGATGGATGACCCTCATTGATACGAGCCCTCTTTGCTTAATATTAAAGTGTGACAAAATGTTAAATTCGGAAAACAGTCGTTATATATTATAGTAAGCTTATATAAGGCCTGAAGGGTGACTAAAATCTACTGGTTGGTGGTTCGACCCCCAATTCAGGATATGAAATATTTATTTACATATATTTTTTCATTTCTTTGCTCTGGTGTCGACATGAAATACCTTCAGAATTCGGCGGAGCGTGTGAAACGAGTGAGTCTTAACATTTAGTGCCCTCTGCCTTCTCTGCTGATTCCATTTAGTAATTATAAATGTTGTATGTTTATTGAGCAAAAAAATATATGTTATTACTTTTGTTCTACCTTTTATATCTATTGTTAATATAATTTAATAATCAGAACATTTTAAGAACAACATTTCACGTAATTAAATTTTATATTGAAAATATAATTCAACAGCAAATAGCAACCAACACCCAGCATCAGCTTTCCTATCTACGAAGTAGCCTAATACCAATATGCGGTTGGGTGAACGTCTTAATTTTGTAGATTGAAATTTTAACCCATAACTATTGAAGAAGTAAATTTATATTATCAATTTTTTAAACATTCTAAAACGAACGGTTGTTAACCTTTTCTGTTACTTTGGATAAAAAGATAGTAGGCACACTATAAGCAGGTCACAATCACGTTAAAAAAATTCTTAGCTTCACGCTGTATCCCGCACATAGCAGGGTAGGTGGAGGTTAAGATTCTCCGTTCCCATCTCCATTCCATCCCAGACACTTCCGTACCTCACATTCAGCCGAATTCTGGAGGTTTTGCCCTTTGAGTGGCGGAACTCGACGCCGCACTTTCCGTTACAATAAAATATTCAAATATTTTATTTTCTCGAGTGGGACTCGAACCAACAACCTGTTGTGTTTACAGTCCCACGGTTGCGCCCCTGTGTCACGACTGGCTTCAAATTAACATTATCACATTTATAAGTAGGTGTGTACAACGTACATCCGATACATTTTAAATTAAGAACCAGGACTAGATAACAATATACTCCTAAAAGTAATTATTACATTCTGTTATTTTCTTAACTTTAAGTAAATTAAATTAAATTTTGTTTCGCCAACAACGTCATCACGTAGTCAATTAAAATTATCTTACACTTGCCCTTCTCTAAAATGATTATTAATTCATGAAATTTATTTAATAGGCGGTCTAATCTGAGAGGCTACACTGTTTGTTGATTTTAAAACTGTGTACTGAAAAATATGTAAGAATTATCATATTTTTTACTTCTTCGCCAGCGCCTAATTCAATTTTGTATTTTCTATTCTATTAAATGTATATTTGAAAATAAAATATAATTTAATGATTTGATCTTTATTATATATTGGTTGACGACACCTGTAAGGATATGATTACGTCGTAAATAAACATTAAAATATTACCAGCTAAAAATATTAAATTTATTATTTGGAGAGCCGGTCGATCCGGCGATAGGGCATTGGGATCTGTGAGTACGCAGAGATGTCCAATTAGAACTATAGCACTTGGTAGAGGAGGCCCAACACTTTGAAATTGCTCTAGAATGTAGCCTAGAGTCATAAGAGCATGCCCGAAATACGGCAGATACACGTCTAAAACTGATTGCAGCTCCAACATTTGCTCGAGCCGATCATCCTGACATATTCTGGATTTTCAATTCGGAATATGTGTGAGCTCGTTATACATATTTATATTTAAGTGATAGAATTTTTGTGTCATAGTATTTTAAATTGATTTGGTACTGTATTAAAACAATTTCGTAACTGTTACGTTTACTTCATTTTCAATTTACCACTGCAAAAGGAGGTAATGTAACTAAAACAGGCCACAGATATATATTTAAAATTAAATCATTGTGTATTTTCTTTTCCAATATAATTGCTATAAATATGAAGTTTTATGTCATATAAATTTTCAATAGATTTAACTGACTTGTTGGACGTAATAACTGTTAGTTTCTGTCCTTTTTTTAAATATATTATTCAATTTACATTGTAAACGTAATTCATCTATTTTAATTAAACTTTAAGCTTCTATTAATGAATGCGCAGACACGACCGAACTTGCAAAAATCATTAATGTTTTAACTTGAAATAATTTTTGTTATATTTCTCAGCTTGATCTGTCAATTTTAGAAGTTTCTTGACAGTTCAATTAAAAAATAAGTTGTGTAACCAAGTTGGTCTTCAATAAACCTGCTTTACTACCACCAGCAATAGTACAATCATAATTTAGTTAAGTGTAATGTGAAGGCACAGAAGACGAGTAGGTACTTCATCTCAGGGAACTGAAACCATTGTTAAATTAAATTGGTCCATGCACAGATGCGGTACGCCAGACTAACTCTGGTATTTGTTTTAACATAAAGGGTTAATTCCTTTCTACATTTATTTTGGGTAGAGGCTTAAAGTTGAATAAAAGGAACCTCAAGGGTACTATAAGATACGTACACACTTAAATTTTAATATGATTATTATAAAAAATATACAGTGTTTTTAGATACAGTATTGGGTAATCTATAATAAAATATTGTATGTACTTAATCCATCAAATAGCTGCTAAATATACCAGCAATTTAATGTATATATAATTTGTTAAAGTAAAGTGAAAAGATTGTTGTTTTACAAAGTATCTACTTACGTAACTGAATTGCAAATATCCCAATTTTACCGCTTTACAAGCTTGAAAAAGTAAAGTAAATGTGAAATTATTTTGTTTTGCAAATTTTATCTGTGTATAATGATATCTTAAGCTATGATATAGCGTTAAAAGATTTATTGTGTTTAAGAAGATGAAAAATAGATAGATCCACTACTAATATATAATCTCGTAATATACCTATAATTATATTAAGGCCGTCGTGGTGCAGGGGCGCAAATCTATGACTTTGACACGACGGTTGTAAGTTCGACTCCTACTCCGGAAATGAATTCGCTCTGGTACTAAGTTTAAATTGCAGCGTTGAGTTATGTTATACCGTTGAGTTTCGTTATATCTATAATTCGATTATATATAGATAAATATGAAGATAGTGTTGAAATTCATGTAATATATATATGTACGTATGCTTAAAATCAGACTTTCATTTTTCTTCCTCAACGAACTTTTGACACTTGTGTCAGTGAAGTTACCTCCATTAAGATATTACGATAGTTGCGGAGAAACTTCAAAAAGCTCTAACAAACATTTTAAGATGGTCCCCTGTATAATAAATTCATTGTAGTTTTTAAAGGTTCCATACCCAAAGGGTAAGACGGGGCCCTATTAAAACTCCACTAATCGTGCATCCGTCTGTCACATGAACCGTGATAGTTAAACACTCCAACTTTTCGAAGATGATTGACACATTTCTTTAATTGACACATTGCTGCTATAACAATAAAAAACATAATAAAATAAACATTATAGACATGGTTTCTTTGTCATTTTTATTTGGCCGGTTTTTATGCAAAATATACATTTATTTGAAAAGAAAATAGTGTAGTTTTAATGATTAAAATAGTAATGTAATTAAAAAGCTGTAATAGTTTACAGCTGATACTTATGTTTACCTGCTTTTAACTTTTGTATGAGGTTAAAGACACAACTAAGGTATACGAAAGAAGACTATCAAAGCTTTGCATACGAGTACATCGCCAGAGAAGTAATGTGTAGTTGAATAAGAATTACGAGTAGATCAATCACTTATTTCTCATTAAATAATGAAAAAAAAAACTATTATTGAAAAACCTAATGCCCTTTAATACATAATGATAAAATATATTCTCTATGTAGATATAGTTAGCTAAAGCAAAAGCAATTGAGAGCAAAGTAAAAATTTCTACAGTGTCTGTTATATATTTTCGTTAAAACATCTTGTATATTCTTACGGTATATTAGGTCAGCTTCGACTTCATTGTATTTAGAATAAAAGCTCTGTTCTTAGATCGATGACTTAGCTGTAGAGTGGCCTTTGACATTGACAGCGTCATCTAATCATTTAGAAAAATTGGCAGCATATCAAGTTTCTGACCTGTTCTTGATAAAACACTCGAAATCTTTGGAGACGCGATGCGCCAATTTTATAGTTACTAACCTAATCCACTTAAAAATATCATTGTGTTGTACATTTTTATTTTTCTATAATCGATATGTTTATATATATATTTAAATTCAAGAATATATATGGAACGTACTAGAACCCGCGCCTTTTGTAAAAAAAATATTTTTTATAATACTTTAAAAAATGTAAAAAAATCAAACAAAGGTGTAAACGCTAAAAAATATTTTGTGTCTATATTGTTTCGATCAGCGTTTTCAATATTTAAGAACGCTGTATCCCACATGTAGCGGGGTAGGCAGAGGGAGCCTAGTGTTAAGACACTCCGCTCCCCACTTTCCACCGAATTCTGGAGCAATGCATATTTAAAGGGCGAACTCAACGCCACTCTTTGTTTCGATGCCAGAGCGAAGAAATTTATTAAATTATTACATATTTTGTTTCCTCGAGTGGAAATTGAACCCAAAAGCTGTTGCGTTTCCGCGCCACGACTAAAATAAGACATATTGAATATTAAAGTTAAATGACTTTAAAGTTTAATAATAAGTTAAAGTTGAATGTCTTTAATACATATTTATTTTTTTAAGTTTAATAAAAAGTTTGTTATATGCTTTCTTAAATTAAGTGTAAAAATAAGACCTTAAATTTAAGTAGGAACTTAACTATTTCCTGCTATCAGGAGTTACATATTAAAAATACAGTTTGTGGCCATATTTTCTTTCAATATTATTTTAAAATGCTAAAAATAAGTTTCATAACATACAGAACTTAAAGTCAATTTAGGTAGAAAAAGTTCGCTTAATATATTTATACAATAAAAATATATGTGGGTAATTTAAATATTTGAAATATTTTGAACAACTTCCTTGGGTCTTGCTCTCCGCTGCTTCAATGCGAGTCGACTGACAACATAGAAGCGGAAACCTAATTTTAATTTCTAAACAGGGAATTGGGATCTTTTATTCAGTCAAGGCCTCTGAAGCGGATTTGCAAAAGCGCACTTGAACATGAGAAAAATAATTAACTCTATTATGCAATATACTTTTATTTACGAAAGTAAAAAACTTCATGACAATAGTAGACGGTCTGTGTTGTATTATTTTCAGTAAAATAAAAAATATATACATATGTTTTTAAGCAAGAAAAACCATTGGTAACCTCTTTCGTGTGATTAAAGATTTCAGGAATAAACCGGCAGAAAAAATACTGATAAAGACTGTAATTAGATAAGACCCATCTTTTCGCTTTGTGAATCCATTTCATTTCTTTTTTTTTTAAATGTGAGTAAGAGTGTCCCAGTGGACGGACAGTCGTAAATTTCAATATTCTTAAAATGTTTAGGGTCGAGCTCTGAAAAGATCTTTTTATATACAATATCAGTTCGATAAGCACGTAGGGGTTGCGATATTTTCAGTTAACACCCTCGAGCGAACAAGAGATAGTAGACGCTTTATTGAATTCCTATGCAACGCATCAAATATATGTTTACGGATTCTTAAAGAAACATTAAACAAATGTACATTGTACACAATTTATGTTTAGTATTAAACAAAATTTAAAAGAAATTAGTTTTTTTTTATCAAAATACTAAATAAAAGAAATACTAAAATATTTTATAAATAATCAAAGAAATATAAATCTCAAAAAAAAAAATTGTTCTAAATTAAAGCTGAGATGTCCCTATTTGTCTATAAATAAATAATTAGTAATACTAATTTTAACAAAAATCTTGGCGTTGAATGCTGCCACTCAGTACATAATGCCTCCAGAATACGGCGGAAAGTGGAGAACGGAGTGACTTCACACTAGATTCCCTCTGCCTATCCTGCTGTGTGTGGTAATTTAGAAAAACTAGGTCTGCCAAGAAATTGTATTATTAATAAGCCCAAAGCTTATTAAAAAGTATATCTCATGTATTATTAAATAAATTCTTTTGACAAAGGCTGAGATTTAACTTAACGGATCCAGTCTGACGATCTAGCTTCTCCAGTAACTCAAAAGATTCCTAGGATGTAATAAAAACTCAAGATATCTTTTATAAGTCCTAAAGTGATGTCACATGGCTTTTGTACAGCCATAATCAATATCGGCTTGAAGATTAGTTTTGGCGATTCACTTAAACAAGCATTCTAGTCCTAAACTACTACCGATAAAAGATAACTTGTCTCTTTTTATTCTTTAGCAATGTATTACTAAGTGTAGTTTAAAAAAAAATGTCTTCACACAGGCTCTTCACGCTGTATCCCGCATGTAGCAGGATAGACGAAGGGAGTATAGGGTTAAGACATACGTCACATCCATACTATCCACTTTTGTATGTCGCGTTGTGCCTCGACACCACAGCGAAGGAAATAAAAATATTAAATAATTTATTTCCTCAGGTGGGATTCGAAGCCACAACCTTTTACAGTTATATGGTTGTATCCCTGCGCCACGACTGGCCCAAAAAATATATATTTAAAAAACAAATTATGTTTAATATAAAATTCATTTTATTTCTAATCATTGCGATTCGAATATCGTATTTACTATATAGCATCCGCTACTGCGCTTAGACTTCCATTTCACTCATTACGGGAACGAGGTCGTAGATATGTTAGGAAACTGTTAGATAGGTATTTAGGAAAATTAATCCAGAACTCTAGAAATGATGAAGATATTTTGCTTTTTTACATGCATATTTTAGGCAAGTGGTTACAATCTACTTACATATTTGTGTAGGTTCATTAGTATGTATGTATTTTTTACACTTTTAAAGTGTTATTCCACACTTAGGAAAGAAAAATGCTTATTAAGAAAACGTATAAAAATTTTAACGTACCGGGATTTGAACCCGGATTTGGACGGTCTCGAAAGAGGCCCGGGTTCAAATCCCGCTACGTTCAAATTTTTAGTAGTAGATATGTACGTAGTATGTACGTGTTACTATCTATTTTGAAAACACGCTGTATCCCAGACATAGAAGGGTAGGCTAGAGGAAACCTAGGATAAAGACACTTCGCTCCTCACTTTCCGCCGAATTTTTTGAATTATTGTGTGTAGAGTGAAAGAACTTAACGATGAGTTTTTGCCTTGGTGCCAGAGGGAATAGATGAAAAAATATATAAATAGTCATTCATTCCCCCAACATGGAATCGAGTTCATAACCGTCGCATTGCAGTCAAACCCTTGTGCCTTTTAAATAGATTAGCTCTATGAACTATTTAGATGTATTGCTAACTTTCGTTATTTTTATTTATTTTAAGAAATAAATAAAATAAAAGCAAAAAATTGCACTTCACGAAATATTTATATGACACACTTAAGGTTTGTTAAGTTAAGCGACGCAACGCTGGCAAATATGTTTGAAGTTCTTAACGAGTCGGCAGCTACTAGTGAATGTTAAAATAGCTACGTGATGCCACGTTTTAATATTATAGATATAAACACTTGATTAAACACAAAACACAAATATGCATCAATTTTTTTGTATAAAAAAAACGAGTTGGACTCGCCCACCGAGGCGCAGGATTATAGGTCAACGTGTCATAAAAGTTGAGAAATTTAAATTTACGTGCATATGTACTCGCTTTGTTCTTACAATTATAAAATTAGGTTTGTATAATTTATTTTAATGAAATCTATGATTTTTTATATTTTTTTTGAGTTTCATACAAAATGCAGCAAAAGTGATTCGAAAATGCTCGAATCGTTAGATTGCATTAACTTAGAAGCTTTATTTTTTCTATGTTTCAAGAGACCATAGAGCTGAGCTACCAACTTCAGCTTGATAACTCCACACTATCTCTAGATCAGTGATTCTCAACCACTGTGCCGCGGCACTTTTGTGTGCCGCCAAATTT
>DWAN01003877.1:0-12861 GCA_018230445.1 Heliconius hewitsoni
CTGGTGTCGAGGCAAAAGCGCGGCGTTGAGTTCTGCCACTCAACACGCAATACCTCTAATATTCGGCAGAAAGTGGGGAACGGAGTGTCTTAACACTGGGTTCCCTCTGCCTACCGTGCTGTGTGCGGGATATAGCGTGAAGCAATTTTTTTTAATAACTTAAGTAACAATGCTTATAGTTTTCTTCCAAGTATCAATACATTTCTGGATAAATATTCTATTTACCTGAATGATGATTTCCGTACTACTTCTGAGTACAGCATGTCTGGTTTTTTCAAATTTTGCTTCAATTTGTCTGCATATAAAGCTCTAGGTGGCAGTGCTAAAATAAAAAAAATACATATCATTTTTAAATAAGTTTTTATATAATTAATATTTTTTTTAGCTTCACACTGTATCCCGCACATGGCAGAGTAGACGGAGATAACTTGGGAATTTTCTTTTGACATTCTGGAGTCATTGCGTGTTGAGTGGCGGAACTCGACGCCGCGCTGTGTCTCATAACTGAATAACTAATTTATGTGGCGCTTAAGATCTAAGCCCAATGTTTTATATGTAGCTATGAAAGTAGTAGAAACGCATTTTTAAATCAATCAACTTAATTTTTACCATAATTCTTTTACTTTATTTATTTCATTAGGAGTCTTCAAATTATTTTAGTCAATAACAGTATATATAGTTCTATTTCCCTATATAATGAGATGTATGTATCAAAGCCACTCACGGGGTTTCTCATCATCATCGGGTCCAAATGATGTAATAAATTCAATGGTAGAATGTTCTGGAGAAGGACTTCTTGAGGGAGATTTACTTGGCGACCGACTCACAGGTGCAAATGAAGATGGCGCCGCATAACTGGGCGGACTTACTACTCGTGTTGCTAGCTTTTTGTCACTAAAATAAAAAAATCCTTTTAAAACATAGTACTGAGGCCGCAGTTTGTTTCAGGAGAATAAACTATTTTGACAAAAAATTCTAATTGGGCGTCATCCCACAACAATATTATTTTAGCTTCATAGTGTATTCCGCAAATAACATAGTAGGTAACATAGAGGGTCACTAGAGTTGAGATACTCCGCCCTCCAGGCAACACCTCACTTTTAAGGCATTTGTGAGCAAAATTCTTCATAAAAGTACAGAAATTACTTTCCTCTGAGTCAGAATCCAACCTACTGCTGTCGCGTTTACAGGCACATGCTGTGCCACTGCACCATGGTGGCTTCAATATATAAATTAATATCTTATACATATTTATAACGTTTATAAATGGTTACATATCATCTTACCGGTGTGCTCGTCTCTCTCTCCTACTCTTTCTTCCAGAGAACATAGCCTTTTCCTTCTCCTCCCTTAACAATTGTTTTTGATGTTCTGCATCATCTGCATCTCCCGTCAAAAATGAAAATAAATCACAACCAGCCATTCCGAATTGAGGGCCAACCGCATTTAACTCATGTGCCTGCAAAATAAAATTATAATTAATGAGCATTGATATTGTAAAAGAAAACCACTATTCTGAGTTAGTGATTCTGCACCGTAATTCTCGAGACTTTGGACAAATTAATAAATTAAATATAATCAGTAATTTCTCTACAACTACAAGAGCAGGGACGATATTAATTAATTCCCTTGAATAGGGTTGAACCCACACCTATCACATATACAGTCAAATATTGTCTCACTATACTAATAACCTGTTAATAATATGTTTACAGATTATAATGATTTATAAATGTAAACAGCACTTGTTTATATAAATGTTTTCAATGAAAAGTTTTCACCTGTGAAGCCTCCATCTTATTAACGTCAATGCTTAAATCCACATCAATCATATCAACATCAGAGTCATCATCAGAATCCTTGGCTTCAGATTTCTTTACTTCAGGAGCAGCTATCATGAAAACAGTATTAATAACTTTACACTGCATCCAAATCTTTTTACCAAAACAAGAAAATAAACATAATTTAGTCAGACACTGTTCAGTAGTGCTACAACTGCTTCAAGTAAGCAAAATGTGGGCACTTAAAGTGAATAATCCTTGGAGTGACCCACTGGGTGCAACTGGGCCATGATTGCCTTAATTAATAATAAGATATCTAGGATTCATGTATTGCTTATGTATAAAATTGCTAATTTAGAAGTACAAAAAATCTGGCTAGTTCTTAATATTTCTATAAAAGTAATAAGTCTCAATGTTATTAATGGTTTAAAATAACAAATTTCAAGTTTTTAATACTTACACCACCATTTTACACATCTTTATATCAATTACATTTGCTTCTATTATATTAATATATCTACATAAATTATAAAAAATAGCTATGCATTTATAAAACAAAAATATTGTTGAATTGTAATAGGTTTACTTCTGATTGGATCTGGGATCTTAGGACCATTATTATCTTCACTAAATAAGCAGTTGGAAGCAGCTGGCAATGAGTAGATCATTTTTAGTCCAGTATTAAAACAAACCATTTGCTCAGCTGTATCCCACACACAGCAGGGTAAGCAGAGGGAACCTAGTGTTAAGACACTCCATTCCTCACTTTCTGCCAAATTCTGGAAGCATTGCGTGTTGAGCGGCAGAACTCTACACCGTGCTTAGCCTCGACACCAGAGCAAAGAAATGGAAATATAAATTCATTCTCTACTTACTGCCTAAATTTGTATTAATATATTTGAATGTTGAGTGGCAGAACCCAATTCTGCATTTTGTTTATTTTAAATATAACTCTCCTGAGTAGAAATTTAACCAACAGCTGCTGATTTACTAACATAGGCTAATATGTTGTGTGTTTATATATTTTATTTTGTAAATAAAGAAAATTTATTTAAAAAATCTGGCCGGTCATGGCGCACAAAGTGTGACTGTATGCGACTGGTTGTAGGTTCAATTTCCACTTGAGGAAATGAAATATTTATGTAAATATATATTTCCATTTCTTCTCTCTGGTGTCAAGTTAAAGCACAGCATTGAGTTCTGCCACACAGTGCCTCTAGAACTCAGCAGGAAGTGGGGAACAGAGTGTCTCAACAACAGGTTTCCTTTGCCTACTTTGTGTGCAGAATACAGTGTGAAGTGAAGTGTTAAAATATACCATACATTACACACATACCATTAGAAGTAGATGGTTGATTAGGTTCATTATAGTTATATCCTATAGCAGCCCCTGTCCCTCTTTTTTCACTCAATTTCTCTCTTTGCATTTCCTTTTCTTCAACAGTAACTCCAAATTGCTCTTCGATAGCAAGTTGTTGAAGAAATTTGTCTTCACCTACAATTTTATATTATTAATTTAATACCTATTATGCACTTATATTATGTCTAGAGAATGTAAATATAATTTTAAACTAATTGATCATATACTAATTTAGACGTTCGTAATGTAAAATTATACGAAATTATAACATAAATGTTATAATGTTGGACACAGCTGGGTCGGTTTATTTAAATTACTAAATATTTTATATTACTTATTCCTAGAAAAGCATTTTGAGCCAAAATTCTGTATCTTTCATAATTGCATTGTCTCTCTTCCTGAGATAATTCTTCTGGTGGTATTTCGGGTGTTTTTATATCAGGAATTATATCCAGATGAGCACGAACATCGAACCTGTCTATCATGTTGTTGGTGTCGCCCTGCCACGGCATCCTTTAACACATATAAAAATATTTAATTTCTTAAAATATGTCATTATATACTACTTTCATAGATAAAGTAAATAAATATCACTTACATTATAGCTGGACCTTCGCCGGCAGCTGCTACAGCAGGATCCAGGTGTATTTTACATACTCTACCGTGAAGCTGCAGAAACTGGGTCGGGTCAGCTTTCTAAAATAAGTGATTTTGATTTCAAACTAAATTTATCCAAAAAGAAATTCTTTTCTAATACCTATTTAATATCGTGAAGTAATAAAATACTAACAATCTTTTCATAGAAGTCCTTACGACGTTCAGCTCTTCTACGATAATCCACAATCATTCCACGAATCATTTTTTCTTGTCTTCTCGCCTCGTGCCACATTTTGAGTGTATTTTAAATATTTTATTGATAATTAGACAAAATATATATTACACTTTACGGGTGTCCTAAATTATTTAATGTGAGACGCCATTTAAAAAATATAGTCTAACCAAAGACAAAGACTATTATACTACAGCATTACAGATTATACACACAAGCACAAATCATGAAATCACAAGTATCTTAATCATAGATTTAACTCAAGAATTGCCATTTCTTGACACGACTTCGTCCTTCTGATATTTATTTAAATTTATATTTCCGATAGTAGCGAAGGCTCGGATGTCGAAGCAAAGCGTTGAGTTCCGCCATTCAACACGCAATGCGTCTAGAATTCGGCGGAAAGTGAGGAACGGAGTGTTTTAACAGTAGGTCTCCGCTGTCTACCGTGTTGTGTGCATGAAGTTGTTTTAATTTGTCATTCTATAATTATTACATTTTCTTGAATAGAGATCAAACCCACAACCAGTCGCGTTTAGTCACACACGTTGATATTTTTGAAGTAAAAATAATATTATTCTTAATGTAACTATGAATACCCCTGACCCTATTTGTATTAAACCTCTTAATATGACGTTCCGATGTGAAAATACCATGGTGGCTATTGTCGTGGGTTCGACACCCACGACAATAGCGCTTACGGACCGACACTGCGCCACCATGCATTATAGCATGGGTTAATTTATTACTTTTCATTTCCTACCTCTCGTCAGTAACATTAAGCTAGTAACCTTTAGTACAGATTATTTTCTATGTTAACGGAAGTTCCGTTAACATAGAAAATGAAATTTCCTAATACTAGATTCTCACTAACTACCCTGTTGCAAACAAAAAGGTGTGAAGATTAATGAAAAACAATACAAAAAAATATCAAACAGTTAATTTATTATATAAAGATACAATTCACTGTAGTCTTCCACATCAAAAAATATTTCATTTTCTAGTTGATTCGGTTTACAAATTGTTAACCAGTTCATAAATTCTTCATATATTTCTAAACTTCCTAGAGTTTCAGACATGCTTCTGTTAGATATTAAATAACTTCCTTTTTTAATGTGTTTCTTAAAGAAGTACCACATCTCTTTATGTTTTTCTATATCAACAAAAAAATCTAAGACATTAATCATAATTATGTTTGAACACTCTACAATGTCAGGTCTAATTGTTACATCTGAATGTATAACTTTTATTCTATCACTATCCATGGAAAATTGATGTATAATTTTTTCTTGAACTTCACAGCATTCTTTATTCATTTCTATGCCAATAATTTTAGAAATATTAGTGAAGTAGTAAGCCTATGCAAAAAAACCATAATTTAGATATACAATAAAAGAAAAAAAATGTTTTAAAAATATATGCAATAAATTGAAACATACACCATACAATACAACTCCTAATCGGGATCCCACATCAAGAAGTTGTTTGTCCTCTAAATCTTTTGGTAGTAAAACTTTGAAAATATATTGCAATGCCTGTCTTGATAGTGAATGTGAAATCAAAATTAAATCCTGTAAAAAATCCCATTTAATTTTACTATTGTGATGTGAAACATTTTGTTGATAACTTTGACAACTTGTACAACAGGTATAGCAGGTGTTACATCGAAATAATTCTTGGAAACTGACATGATAATTGATAAATGGGCAATCTACAAAATAAGTAATTTTTAACTAATGTCGGATATATGAACCAGTAGGGTACAAATTGTTTTTTTTTGTCAATACAAAAAATATATATATATGTATATATATGTCAGGCACTTTGACCTATTTCCATTTGACATGGCAGGCCAAGTCTCAAGTAAAAGCTAGTAGCAATATAAACTTAAAAGTTACCTTAATATTTCGAGAGTTACAGTCTAGACAATAATGTCTTTGCAGTTTTCCTTTCTTAACAAGCTGATCAACTTCACTTTCATCATAGAGGAATTCATCAACATGACATGTATTCACTTTATTACAATCAGATTGGTCCCCAACAGTTGGAGGCACAATATTCTCGGAAGCCATTTCTGCTTCAAATGGCACAATTTTTTTTATAGAAATCCCAATTTTTTTCAATAAGTTTTCGGAATTTTTTAGAGCCTTTTTATTTTTCAAATCTGTAAATGAATATATAACAATTAAAAATGGAACCACATACATTTTACTTATAGTATAATTGAAATATTAATAAAAATATTTAACTTTTTTATAAGATTGTGAACAAATCCAGTTTTCTATAGATTCTAATTCAGAATCTTCCAATTCCGAAAACATGTCTAGTAGTTGACTTTTTACACTTATTATTCCGTCGTCAGACATTTTGTAATATATTTGGCTACTAACTTATATAAAGAAAATAAATTTATAAGTATAAATACAAAAATATTAATAAAAATGATTTAAAAACTAATATACACATTCAACTACATGTGTCGCTCATATGTGCATATATCAAATGTCAGTGTTTGTCACTGTCATTAATTTAACAGAATTTTAGCACTTGACACTATTATCACAATATTACATTTTTCGATTATACTTTCAAAAAGAATAACCTTAATAAAAATCTAATTAATCTAACAATTTACTTAAGTCAATATTTCTAGGATGCCTAGAATATTCAAAGTTGCTAATTTAAAAAAAAAACGATTAATTATAAAACTAGAGATAGGAAGCTGTTTCATCAAAACGAATCCAATGTCATTTTCAAATTAATAGTTTATGTCAGATGTCAAAAAAATGTGCAATATTTTTTGTTATTTGTCATTGGGAAATATTTTGCAATGACTAATAGGATAGTTAGTCTCGCTTTTAACTTGTTCAGTTACAGTCTCGCTTAATTATTATTGCGTAAAGAGAAAATTAACAATAATGCATCATAGTGTCCGTGTCTGCTACCTGACGTGATATATTTTATTATAATATTTTATGGGCTTATTATTATTTTATAAGTATACTTTATACAATATATTATTATTTATAACGATATAAATTAAAATAGCCAAAAATATAAAATATACAGTTTGTTGGAAAAGTTATGAATTATAAACACTAAATTTCAAAATGAGCGAAACTGTTTCTTTTGGAAAAACAATAGGTATATGGATGTCCGGAAAAAAGAGTCAGAAGTTGAATTGGAAAGAGTTGATTAAGGCGTGCAATTCACATGGATACAACCTTATTAAGGTAATTAAATACGTATAATAAAAAATAAATAAATACATATTAAATTAATATATTTTGAAGGTATAGGATATAGATTAATGTATTTTTTTATACTTTATCAAAATGTTTTTCCACGCTACAGATAAATATTTAAAAAAACATATAACACTTTTCAACCCGTGTATCTTGGAAACCATTTATTTACTTATATCATATACTTGTATTTTATGACTTAACTTTTATTTGTTTCTATGAAGTTGTAATTTAATTTACAGTTAGATTTAGAAAGACCTTTTGAAGAACAAGGAAAAATTGATATATTATTACACAAATTGACCGATGTTATAGCTGCAGCT
This sequence comes from Heliconius hewitsoni, assembly GCA_018230445.1. Taxonomy (NCBI): domain Eukaryota; kingdom Metazoa; phylum Arthropoda; class Insecta; order Lepidoptera; family Nymphalidae; genus Heliconius; species Heliconius hewitsoni. The sequence goes on from DWAN01003877.1 coordinate 7,539, forward strand.
GATCAAGGTGATGTGAAGGTAATGTATGGATTAATTGAATATTACTTTTTTTACACTTACTTTTTCTTTATTTTCATTTTAAATAAAAAATGTATGTAACATATAAATGTAATTACTATTAGGGAATTTAATCTAAATGATTTTCTGAGTATTTAATTAGTAGAGTCAGCCTAATGTTAAGAATTTTTTTTAAACATTTTGTGTTGAGACAGTCTGAACTCGACACTTCATTTTGTCATTTTAGCAAAGGAAGAAAATGAAAATAGACCATTCCTCTGAGTGGGAACTGAATCCACAACTGTCACATTTACAAACCTATACCATGCTGCTATATACTACTACAACAGCCAATGTGAAGATTTAGACTGAGAAAAAAAATATTAGATATTTTTTTATATAAATAGAGAAGGGGCTGATTATATTTAAATTAATTTAATTTTAATATAAACATACCTACTCTTTTGTAATTTTAATTTTTTATATAAGAGTGTAAATATGTTAAACTATATGTTTTATATTTATTAACATGAACTACTTTACCTTTAAGGCTGCAAGTGTAATTGGAAGAGTAGAGCAGTACTTGTCAAATCATCCAAACATTACAGTTATTGATCCTTTAGATAATGTGAGGATCTTATTAAATAGGTAAACAGATTTAATGTAATAATTATATTTAAATTATTTACCAACTTTAGTTTACTGGTAAGTAATTTAAAGTATGTTCTGAAAGCCTAAGAGAATTAAAAAATATTATAATTTTTGCTAAAGAATATTTTTAATATGAATAGATAGATAAATGAGAATAAAAAATTGTAGTAAAAAAGTTGTTGGTTTTTTTACTATTTCAGATATTATTACTATTCAATTCTACATAATGAATCATCATTGCAAAGCCAAGGTATATTTACACCAGCGTTTGCAGAGTTCACAACTAGTAATACAAGACTTAATATAGAAATTATGAAGAGACGAGGTGTGAAATTTCCGGTTATATGTAAACCGACAGTAGCCCACGGGTCCAAGTTAGCTCACGAAATGGTTCTTATATTTAATGAAAGAGGTCTCAACGTGTGTAAGCCACCCTGTGTGGTGCAAAGTTTTGTGAATCATAATGCTGTTTTGCATAAAGTCTTCGTAGTTGGCAACAGGTTAGTGACTTTTAATTTTTTGTATCTAATATGTGTAATAGGTTAATTTTCGTATGTTGAAAATATTTAATATGTAAATAAAAAATTAAAAATTCCCTGACACAATAAACATTTTCGCTTACATCATTTGATGACATGACATTCAACAGAAAAGAGCTGGTAATCTTTAAATTATTGAACATAACTATGAACTTGAATCATGGCTAAAAACTCCCTTGATAGTAACATTTCAAAAGTACATCAAAATCAGATCTGCTTCAATGCCACAGACAGACATAAAGATGGATGCATGCATTGATACATATGATTCCCTCCGTTTGCATTGGGGGGTTAAAAATATCACTAATACAAAATAGTAATATTTGAGAATAGAAGTTATTTGTCATAGAAATAACATTAATCACATAGTCTTAAGCCATTATAAATAATTTATTTTATTATATATTTATTACAATCACATTTGAAGCTGTTCTGCGAACACGGGTGAATGAAATATTATAATTTTCTCCCTGTAGTAACAAGACAAAGCACGACATTGATTTATTTAACTTTTATTGTCTTTGTTCTATTTAACTACTAATGTCTCAAACATTGAGCGAATAATGGGAGCTGGAGTGTCTACACACTTGATCTCCTCTGCCTGCGCTTCTATAACCGAAATACAGCGTGAAACTAAAAAAAATATTTGAAAAGTTTTCATATTAAAATACAATCTTAAACTATTTCTTCCAGGTATCACACGTTTGAACGACCAAGTCTTAAGAACTTCAATGCTTCACACGATTTGGACCCCATACACTACAGTACAGGGGAAGTATGTAAAGCGGACAGTCAATCAACATTATCCATTCTCGACCCTCACGACAAAACCGAAATGAAAATGGCTGTCGACGAGGATAAAATAAAAACTATAATACGCGTGCTGAGAAAGAAAATTGGACTAATATTAGCTGGTTTCGATGTCGTCATAGAAAACTCAACAGGTAACCATGCGGTTATAGACATCAACGTGTTCCCTAGTTACGATAATTTTCCCAATTTCTTTGAACATTTACTCGATTGCATACAAGAAACCGTAAGTAAGTCATTAAATAACGATCATTTGACAGATTCTGGTAGAATAGATGAAGTAAAAACTTATAAATATAATGGCCTCATCAATATTGGCGGTACTTACAATTATGGCGTAATCGGTATGAATATTAATTAATAATTAGAATGTCTTCTTCCGTTGTATTTTAATAGTGGCAGTCTAAATTAGGAATTGTTAAGAAGTTAAAATTATTTAATATAACGCATCGTATATACAGAGACAGTCGCGGCGCAGCGGTCGAGCATCCGACTGTGAAGGGGACGGTTGTGGGTTTGAAACCCTACACGCATGCGAGAGGAATTATTTTCATTTCTTCGCTTTGGTAAAAAGACAAAGAGTCTTTAAAATTAGGCGTTGCGTAGAGAACATAGTGCTTTGACACTAGGTTTTCTCTGTCTAATTTCAAGCATTTCATACCGAGTATTGTTCACATATATTATAAATTGTATTAGATATATAAATTATAAAATATTTTTTTGTATGTATCAATTTTGTAAATGTATATATTATTATAGTAGAAGTAGTTTAGTATTCTATAGCAAGTATCTTTATATATTTCAATAATAAGCAAGCAAGCAAGCATTTTAATTATTTGTGTATTACAAACCTCGAGAAGAAAATGTGCAGCATTAATTTATATGGTAATTTTAGTGTTAAATATAAATAATACAATTGTTCAAAAAAAATTATGTAGGAAATAAATAAAAAACAAAACTAATCTCATGATAAAGTATATTGTGCAAAACAATATAATGTAAATCTTTAATTACATATATTCAAATAATACAATATCGTATCTGTTCGTCACTGTGCTTAATATTTCCTTAAGCACAAATAGTTCTAAAATAATACGTGCCAATAATTAAATTACATTTTGAAAACTGGATGTCTATTTTTATTGCAAACTAAGGATAGTAAAATATTTAAGAAACTTATTAAAATTTTGAAAACAGCTAGCTGCATTTTAACCCGCGCCTCTTGTACAGTTCACAAGAAGCGCAGGTTCAAATCACGTTACGTTAAAATTTTATACGTTCTCTAAAAATATTTTTCGATGCAATATATAATTATAACAAGAATTATTTTCTCGATCCTCGATTCAAACTGAGGTATAATTAAATGTATATTTATGTATAGATTATTCAAGTATGTCGTTTGTGCGATCTGACCAAATAGAGCCACTGCCTGATGAATCATAGCCGTAGTATTGTAGTATTTTAGGTCACTGTTTACTATAAACAGATATTTAAGTTTAATGTGTACACAATGAATATATTAAAAGTATTTTTTTTGAATACCTCTAAGTTAGATAACATTTTTGTATTTTTTTTTATTTTTAAGTTACTACGCGCCACAGACTCTTGTTGCGTTCTGCATACGCTAACGTTTATGTTCATAAATTTTTATGTAAAAAAAATGTGGTTATTTTGTAAGTAATGTATAGTCTGTACTTTTGCAATTAAATAATATTATTGCACCGATGTAGCAGTAACTTCCAACAACTATATACACTTAAAATGTTTCTGGAATTATTGAGATTTGACTTTTTCGCTAGTTTATACATACTTGATACAACCCTAAAATGTTGTGTCGTATGTTTAAAAAAACACACGTAATGGATGTATATACATATATCTTATATATAATTCTATAATTATATTAAAACAACAGGATTTTATAAGACTATGATGCAACTGATCAGTTACCTCACAATTTTATAAAATAATATTTAGTTTTACTATTTAATTTTAATCATTATCTTCATTTATTCTTAATATTTTTTTGTTCATTATTTAGTTTTTTAATCACTGTTAACATATTAGTAAGTAGGGGTATGCGAACAAACATATACTTTTAACACCAATATAAGTCAGCTAATTCAGTCCTACAAATAAGAAATACTTTGGATTATTTTTCTTAATTGAAATATTACATATACTTTGCATTTCTAAACAATTTTATTTTTAGCCTATCATAGATAAATACTTGCAGAAATATTGTTGGAAACAAGTGATATGACACAAAATATATATTTAAATCATAGTAATAAAGCGCGATTCTCGTAACTATTATTCATGTAAACTTCCAATAACCGTTAAACGCTAAAACTCTATAGAAATATTACAGTATATATTTAGACATATAAAATATTTTTTATATATGTAAATTCACAGAAATGTCAAAGATCACTTAAAATCTAAAAGGAGTTGAAAGTCAGAACGCGTAGGTGATAAATGGACTGATGCGAATAGTGCAATAGTTATCATTTCACATAGACTTATTTATCATATAGGGCAATATGACGTCCCGTATCATGACCCAAAATAAAACTGGGTACAGTACGGTCGACGAGTCATGGCCGCTCCGAACTCAGGTTTTCTGAACTTTTGCACATCGTACCTCGTAAAGTAAGTAATTAAAAGTAAGAAGAAACAATAAAATCAAATCTGTGCATCCAGTTGGAGATGACTTCAGGGCGGTCGCGACTCGACGACTGTAATGTAGTCAACGCTTGTAAAACCGTAATTTTCAAATATTTAATTTTAATTTAGTACCGGTTGCGAGCCCTGATTGTAATTAAAGTATGAAAGAAAATAAGGTTTCGGAATTTACATTCTTTTGACCAACATATGTATGTTATAGAATATAAAATATTAATAAAATGCATATAGAATTTTTCACCATACAACATTTAGCTTGTCACTAGTATTGTTTCTTTGTGTATGTAAGATCCAGGTGCCTTTTTTTGCTGCCACAAAATAAAAATTAAACATAGATGTACAAATTGCTTCGTTAATTAGAAGATAATTTTCTTTTTTTCTTTAATGTCATTCTCTATCTTACACGAAAGCAGTCCTATTAGGTACGTATATTATATAAAACAAATTCGGCCTAGACATACTCGTTAATAAAATATTACTATTTGTTGTTGAATGAATTAAGAAAAAATGTACCTTAGGTATTTAGTATTTAGAGGCCAGTCGTAGCGCAGCGGCACGAAGTGTGACTGCAAAACCGACTGGTTGAGGGTTCGATCTCCACTCGAAGAGATGAAATATTTACTTAAATTTATATTTCCATT